>CM031869.1:14172726-14210072 GCA_018697195.1 Certhia americana | reverse complement strand
GACAGGGAACATCCCCAGGTGAGGATCCAGTGGGTGCTGTGACAGGGGACATCCCCAGGTGAGGATCCAATGGGTGCTGTGGCAGGTGACATCCCCAGCTGAGGCTCCAGGTCCATGCTATGGCAGGTGACATCCCCAGGTGAGGATCCAGGTGGGTGCTGCTCTTTCCTCCCACTGCTGTATTAATGTGACAGCAGCTCTCCAGCTGTCAACACTTTGGATCATGCTTGTCTGGTAGCTGCTGCTTTTGCTGACTTGTTGGATGCGCTTGGAAGGTTCCAGGTACATTGTCTGACTTTGTTGGATGTCTTCTAATATCAACAAGTTCCATCAGGGTAGAGTGACCCAGGAAAAGACTGTCCACTGCCCTGAGCTCAGCAGGTTCAGCACAGCACAGCCTTAGCAGGGCCAATAATCCAGCTTGCTTTTAGTTACAGCTACTTACTGGGCTGTAACTCTGTTGTGTTAAACAGTTTCTTACACGTTGGTTGAAGCTGTTGAAGCTGTATCACACACTGTGGTGTTCCTGTAATATCATTAAAGAAGGCTTAGTGCTACGCAGTGAAAGAGCACAGACAGTTCACTTGTTTTGGGGTTTGTTACTTCTGTGCTGTAGGTTTATTGATCTTGGCTCTAGGGGCAGCGAGCAGAACCCTCCCTGCTACAATTTCTCCCAGGAATCTTGCATCAAGTGTTTCTCAATCATGTACAAGGGTCCTGTGGAAAAACATCCATAAGGAGCTTCTGCGTCAGAGAAATGTGGGATCTGTTCCTGCTTCACAGCCAGCAGGGCTGAAGCACAGTGAAGCAGCATATCTGGGATTACATTGCAGGGAGATAAATCCCCTCTCTCACCCCACTTACTTGGATAAGGACTTTCCAGTGTGGATTGGAAATTAGAAAGTTACACTCTCATTTCTCCTAAAGTTAATGTGAACCTCCTTTCCTTGAGCCCTCTGAAATTCCTGCAGAGCAAACACTACCTTCCCTAATGTACTTAGAAGCAATTAAAAGATCAGCCAGCACTGACAAACTAGTTAATGCGGTCTGCAAAGAAAATGCCTTTAAACTTGTCTGGGTCCCAGGAACCAGTGGGGAGGGCAAATGACAAGGACCCGAGTAAAGACCTTACAATCAGCTTGGGAGTCCTGGTAATCAGCTTGGGAGCTGATGCCAAGGAGCTGGATAAAGATGCAATTAAGGTTGCCACCAAGTTCTGGGATACATTGCAGTTCCCAGCTGTGATAACTGAAGAGTTGGCTGCAGTTCCAAAACACCAGCATGATAGTAAAGTAGGAATGAAAGGACAAATATCTTGGCCTCTTCATTTTCCAGACATTTATGTTCATTATCTGCATGGAGCCTAAATTATCCTGGCTAAATTCCAAGCTATAATCTTTTTTTTCCCCCCTCTTCCTCAAGTGGGTTAGTAAAGTATAATTAAGCTTTGATATTTTGCATTGCACAAGGGAAAACAGAATAAACATTTCCACTTATTTATGATCCATCTTAGCTCTTGGAGAGTTTGACAGTTTTACAAGTCCCTGGCTGCTTATCTTGGTCAGTGCAAACACCCTACTTTGAAAGCATCACATGTGAGCCTTCAGCATGGAGTAGGCATCATGTTCCAACTGTCTTTTTAAGTAAAAGGATATAATGTAAATAAAAACAGTTATTAAAAATGCTGTCACAGGTAAAATGCAGTTCTGAACATCATGCAGAAATCAGAGTTCTAGCACAGCAAATGCATTTTTCACAGGGAGTGTGTAAAATGAAATGCCTCATTAGGAGCTGTAAGTTACATCAGGGAAGTGACATCAATTCTTATAGCCCTAGGAAGATGCATAAACCAGAAAGATGTGATGGGAAACTCATCATTTGATGTTCAAATGGAACCTGAAAACTCCTTGTTGCTCCCACCACTGCCAGCACAACCAGGAATGACAGGATCTAAGTCAGAGCATAAAGGACCTGCCAGTTCACAGCCCACGGCTCGTGAGCTGTAGGAAAAATGTGTGGCAGGGTTTGACATGTGGCTGCCAAGCGTGCCCGGGGCCTGTTGACTCCAGTCCTGGAGAGGCTGGGGGTGGGTGACAGTCTGGGATTGTCAGTGACAAGAGGAGGCAGCAGCATTCCCACAGCTGGCCCTGCTGTGGCATATCAGGCAGGTTGTGAGGTGGGGACCCTGGGCACCTGCTTGCCTGTGGCTGTTGAGGAGATTACTGCCATTTAGAGAAAACAAACAAAAAAAAAAAGGTATTTCTGTATAATGATGGAGGTTGGGAAAGAGCAAAATCCTTTGGAATTTTTTCTGTTTTGTTACAGAGTGGTGCAATGTGCAGTCAAAGTGAGGAGTCAGTCCTACCCTCTGTTCTGTTCTCCTGTCTGCTGGGCACGTTGAGAAATCCTTTCTTTGCCACAAGCACCACACTTGCATCCTGCAGAAAAAGGACAGGGAGAGTCCTGCAGTAACTAATGCAGGAGTGCTGCAAACAGCAAGAAAACATCTCCAACTGTTCTTCCTGCCATGGTTTTGGAAGGTGTTCAGACTTAAATCCCGTTAATTAATGAAGTCCTGATACCATGTGATTCCTACCTGTTGAAACTGGAAAACTATTTTGGGTGGAGATAGAAGTAATGCATCTACCATTGGTTTTAAAAATCTTTCAAAAGAATTGCTTTGAAATCGACCTACAGTGAGACACCTCTGTAAAAAGCCAAACATGTAGGTAAAGGTTTCACAGTAGGCTGAGCTCCCTGACCTGGGCAGGCAGCTGCACCTTTCCACAATCCTCCGTGCATGGACCCACCACTGCCCTTGTCCTGCCACTGGAACCTATCAGAACATGTGGTAGCCAATTCAGAAAGATAAAACTTCATAAATCTCATCTTGCCAAACAAAAGTGACTCATTTCCTGCCAGTTTGGCTGACAGGACCTGCTGGCATAAGCTTGGGGTGTCTGTGAGGAGGGGTAGGAACGTGCAGTTGGGGAATGGAAGAGGTCTCCTGCTTTGGCAGCAACTGAAAGTCACACTGCATCCTGGCAGCAAGGTTCACTGTGCTGGTGCTTTCAAATAGAAATTGATATCCTCCCATTTTATTTAGAGTATTTTAAAATTTAAAGTACAGTTTGACATTCTTCTTTAGCTGAAATTTGTGTTCACCTCATAGTGAGGCTGACTGACCTGTTTGATATACAGTTGTCATTGATTTTGGTTGCTGCCTCTGTCTCGTTGTTAGGAGAGTGCTGCTTCTTGTGAGGAAAACATCTGAGAGACAATGCCCAAATCTCAGAACAGATGTCTCTTCTTTATTTCAAACTCTCTGGTTAACACTGCTGTTCATTCTGATAGGGATATAATTCACACTGTAGCCTCTGTTTCCGAGTACCTGAGGAGTGTGGGTCCTGCAGTCTGCACACAGGTCAGTGCTCAGATGGGGACACACAGTTTTTCAGCCAGGTGGCTGCAGGAGAAGTGCCCCAGCCCAGCTGATGGAGGTCCTGGGGCTCCGGGGAGAAGGGTGCAGTGGGGAAAGGGCAGCAGCTGTGGAGGGCAGGTGTGCTGGGCTGCTGGCACAGGCAGGCTGGGGCACAGCCAGGGCTCTGAATGCTCTTTGCAGGGGGACTGGGCTGAGTCTTCAGCACAGAATGTACCTGTGGGGCACAGTACAGCCAAAGGGTGGCACAGGCTCTGCACTCTGTGCTGTTTCTCATAAACATCTGGTAGTAACCTGCCACCCGTAGCCCATGGGGAAATTGCTGGCTTGGCATGGAAGAGTTGCTGGCAGCCTCTAAACCAGGAATATTAAGCTTTGCTGATTTTTTTTTTTCTCATCTGATTAATTATGAAATCAGTTCAAGAGAGGGAGGTGACATGTTTAGGTTGTTCTGCTATTACAGTTGTGCAGATAACACCCAAAAGATGTTAAAAAGTTGTCATCCTCTTGCCTAGACGAGGTTGCTCCAAGTCCTGTCCAGCCTGGCCTCGAACATTTCCAGGGATGGGGCAGCCACGGCTTCTCTGGGCAGCCTGTGCCAGGGCCTCCCCACCCTCACAGGAAGGAATTCCTTCCTAATATCTAATCCAAACATGCCCTGTGGATGTGGAAAGGTATGTTAAAAGGCCTGAGGATTTACATCAGCAAAGAAAATTCCCCCAGCTCCTCTGTCCTTGCTCTGTGGAAGAGACCACCTCTAAGTGTATATTTTAAGTCACATTCATTGAAAATATCCTTACTAGGTGCAAAATATTTTTCTGCCTTATTTTTCTGTTCTTTTTTGCATCACTTTTCATGGCTTGGTTTGGTCTAAAAATGGAGCTGTGCTTTTAATGTGTTGGGAACTGGGGAGGCTTCAGCCCTTACAGAGTCCCTGCCTGAGCTCAAGATTGTTGTGCACAGGCTCTGGCTGAGTAGGCTGAGGTCTGGAATGAAGAGAGCTACAGTTTCTCCACAGCTGAGATGGCTGAGTGAATCTACTGGGATTTTCTAAATGAAAATCACTTTGTCTTTGTGAAGACTTTTGGTGTTAGACTGGTCATCCTCCTGGCTCTTTTCTGATATAGCTTTTCTTTTCCTCTTTTGCTCTGTGAATACAATGCTTGTCTTTTATTGTCTCCAGTAAATGCTGTGTTGTGGTAAAGATGATAAATTATGGCACTAAGTATATCAATAACTATAGGCATAGTGTATATAGGCTGTTATAGAAGAATTTAGTTTCTGTTCTGCGGCGTGAAAAAAGAAAGAGATGCATGCATCTGTTTTGTATAAAAATATCCTGGTCTTCCTGTGGTATCACTTTATTCTCAGATGAAAAAGTCATACAGTTTTCTGCAGGGAAGCCTCTGTTAGAATGGCATTGTCCAATTTGATTAAGTAATAATGGAAGCAATTTTAAGTTTTAAAGTAGAAAAACAAAGTCATGGAAGTTGTGTGATTTTTTTGGTTAGTGTCTAATTGCACTGATGACTTACAGTTGATAAGTCTGAGCAAACCAAGCAGTGAATTTGAACAGGTATGTATGTGAAGTGCCTTGGAATCCTAATCTGTGAGTGTATGTGTAAAGAAAATAGTTTTAAGGAACAGCTCTGTTCCTCTGGCCTATCATGCTACACTTTAAGCTGCTTTAAAAACATTTCTCTCTACTGAGCATGCTGGATTTTAAGGTAGCTCAAAGATGTTCCTTTCAAAGAAGTCTTTGCCTTTAGGTTGGTGTCAGGTGTAACACCAGCTGGGGTGCATGCAGACCTACAGACAGTGTGTTTGGGAATCCTCTCCTCTGCCACAGACCCAGACATTCCCAGAGTTGGCAGGGATTAGAGCCTCAGGGCATGTACTCGTACTGACCTGCCTGTGTTTTCCAGGAGTCTGGTGTGTGGTTCTGTGAGGTTGTGTTCTGCTCTGCCTCTGTGGGAATGCTGCAGTACTGGCCACAGGCCTTCAGCAGTTGTCACAGAGTGAGCAGTTAGTTCTTGACATCTGTTGTGCAGTGGCTGCCAAGCTGCGTAGGTAGTTGGCAAGGAAATAAATATTGATAGACCCTAGCAACAGGTACTCCTGAGAACTCTTGTTCTGGGAATGCTTAGGCCGTGTCTAGTGTTATTAAAATTGTGAGAGCATTTTAAGTTTATTTATAGGATTTGTTTGTGTCTTATCACCATCTCTCAGCTCTGGAATGCACGAGCAGGCTTTGCTGAGTGAGGGCACAGATGTGTCCCACACCCTGCTCTGGTGGCTCATTTTGAGTGGCAGCAGATGTTCCACTGTCCCCAGCTCAGGGACAGCTGATTTACCCCATGTGTGACATCCCAAGTGTGTGTTCAAATCTGTTCTCTCCTGTGTTTGCTTCTCTCTCCTGTGGTGCAATGACTATGGCAGAGCTATGTGCATGTAAGTGAATTGGACACAAGGGTTTATTCCTTTTTAGCAATATCCTAACAAAACATTAACATACAAGATTCTTGGAGAGTGTGCCAGGTGAAATTAGCTTCTCACTGACTGGTGAACACTGTCCATGAACAACTGTGTGTTCTCATTGCAGAACTTGAAGCCAGAGAAGCCTGCGACTGGCTGAGAGCTGCTGGATTTCCCCAGTATGCTCAGCTGTTTGAAGGTATGATCACAAAGACTCGCCAAGCAGCGGACATTGAATTTGAGTGGAATTGTTCACATAAATAATATATTTCAGAACCTGACACTTTTGATGGAAGCACTTCCAAATTCTGTTATATCTTCATGCAAACCTGTAGAAAAGTAGTGACCTGTTTCCTTGCAGAAGGGACATCTCAGCAGGGACTCGGTAGAATTTTGTAAAGGACCAAATCATCCCTGGTTTTCTTTTCCTATTATTAGACTGTAACTCAGTCAAATTTCTGCTTTTGTTGTTTTTAGTTGCTTATAATTTTTTCAGGCTCTTTTTCTTGGAGTGCTGGAAGTGATGTTTCCAACCACTGATTGCACCCAAAACTCCTCTGAGGCTCTCCAGCCCATAGTCTGAGTGAGATTGCTTTATTGGTGTTTTGAAAAAGAATGTTGGAAAAAAATCATCTTGCAATCATAAGTGTGCAGAAGAAATACTCAGCAGCAGCCAGCCAGTCAAAAATGCAATTTCAGCATGTTTTCATGTTGTTAAAACTACAAGGAGTGCTTATTTCTTGGGAGGAGGTATGGATTTGTTGAAAATTTGCATAATTTTTCAGGCCACACTTCTGCATACACTTTAAAACCGTTCTTTAAAATATGTTTTTATTACAAACATTGAAACTAACAAAAGCTATTCTATTTTTAAGAATGATTTTATCAAAGAACTACAGTTAAAAGAACAACATTAACTGCTCTCATTCCCACCTCCCCCAGTCACTGCAAAATTGAAAATTTGAAATCAAGCCTGTAGAGCTGGGTTTGAAAGCTGTATTCCATGAAAACCTGAAAATGCTCCCTGACTGCCTACAGCTGGTTTTATTCTATAAGCTGTTTGCTGGAAATGTGCATTGCCATGCTTCTGGAAAATGAATCTTCTGCATTACCTTGCTGTTCATGCAATGTCCTGACCTGGCTAGGAAAATTAAGCTTATAAAATAAGCTAAGAGAATTCCTATGGACCTCAGTGGTTCCCTCACGTGCAAGGCTAAATCTCAGGAGCTGAAACACTGAACTCTTCAGCTTCCAGCCCAGCGTGATGTGTCAGGCTCCCCAGAGCTCAGAGAGTGTATCTCATGTGCTGCATGCACTTCACCGTGGCAAAGGCGCGTGTAGAATAATCTCAGCTTTATTCTGTAGAAGGTGCAGAGAATCAAGGCAAATCTAAAGGTTATTTTGTGTTTCTTGTCTATGGCACTTGGTGACTGCAGACTCGTGGAAATGCAGAAGGGCTTGTCCACCTGTAATAGCAGCAGCAAGCAGATCCCTACATTTGTTCTCCCACTTGCCCAAAGCAACCAATCCTCACTTGCTGGAAAGATGTTTGCATGAATGTACAGCTCTAGAAATAGAAGTAGTTTCATTTCACTTGTGATAAATAAGTTGCAAAATTGAAAGTCTTTGCAATTACAACTCAGATTTCGGATTCAACTTCTTTGTTCACAGATATGCAGTTTCCCATTGATGTAAAAACTGTGAGGAGAGATCATGAATTTTTAGATGGAGATGCAATTGAATCACTGTTCAGGTAAACATTAATCATGAATCATCTTTGATACCCCCAGGCCCCACAATTATTTGTTATTCATCTTTTCATGCCTCTGTTTTTGTCAGAGACTAACACAAAGTCAAATTTGTGACTGAAGGAAATCACTTCTGCACGTAGTTTAGTGCCACTGAAGTTGTTGTTTTAGGAATTAGAAGGTAAAGGTTCTGTTTTTTTGGGTGAGAAGCAGAGGTATTGGTTTGAAGTTATTGCTTTGCCACAGCTGTTCAGAGCACACAAGTGAACCTGCACTGTCAGTGCCAAGTCAGACTCAGGGCCCTGTGGAATTTCCCCATGGCAGAATGCCAGGACAGTGTGAGGCTTCTGCTTCACTTGGTACTGCAGTTACTGAGGCCTTCTCATTAGGAGATTGTTTAGCAGGGTTTCTTTAGCAGAAATGAGGATTTCTAACACTTAGGGCTCTGGATAGTTCCTCTCCTGGTGAAGTGTTCTGGTCCTTTTCTGTCCTGTCAGGTCACCTGAATTCCTGCTCTGCCTGTACCAGGGCACTAAGAGGTGTTGTTCACACACACACATCTCTAAAGCACAGCAGATATTAGAGAACTCAGGGCATATTTTGTTTCTTGGTATCACTTCTGTCGAGTGCTCCCTGGAGACTCTTAGTGTCCCTGCTGTTGATGCCACCTCTTGTTTGACAACTAGGTGATTGACTAGTTTGGGACCTTATTGATTCCACAAGCTTTAATTAAAATGATAGATAATAGTCCTTCTAGGGATGCATGTTAACATCTTGATTTTAATGTTTGTTTGTTTTTTTTTCCAAGAAGCCCACACAGTTCTATTTATTTTCAGAATCTTAAATCAATAGTAAATTTTTCACAATCATTGAAGCTAATAATATGATTTTTTAAATTAAATGATTGATTATGTTTGTCTTCTCTAGTTTTAAGATGGCAGAACTGGAAGTGTGAACATTTTACAGTGTTGTTATTGGTGCTGGTTTTGGGGACCTATGTATGGGAACCTCTAACAGAATGTCAGTCTTTGACAATAATGAAGACTCTGTGGTAGAAGATCACAACTAGTTTGGTGCATGTTTGTTTTAAAGAACTAAAATAGTTGAAATTTAAAACTCCTGTGTTTTTTCTCAAACCCTAGAAGGTTGAACACATTGAACAAGTATGCATCAATGAAAGTGGAAATAAGCCGTGACAGGAAACGGGTATGTCTGTAACATACAGTTCCTGTTCTAATTAAAGATGTGTTTAGCTTTTGTAACAAACTCCTGGGTTGAAAAGTGCAAGAAGGATTAGCAATTTCTGAACTTTCCTTTCTATTTTATTCCATCCCATCCTGCAAAGCTCTGCTATTTGCATTTTATGTTGAGAAAATACAGGGATGGAGATTGAAGCTACATAATATTTGAAACTTGGCAAGGTAGGTTAGGGGTGGCTTTTGAGACACTTTTAAAATTTGATTTGACACATGTTACTGTCCAACAGTTGTCCCAAAGCCCCACCTCAACATGGCTATCATTGCTTTCCTAAGTAGTTTGCCACCTTATTTAAGTGCTGAAAGTGAAAGTTCACTCCTGCTGACTAAATAAAGAAATTAGAAGGGCAATCCAACTGTTCAGCCAATACAGACTGGGTAGGTTTTAGCTGTGTTTTGTGCTTTGCCACTGTGGCTAAATCCGAGTGGTAGCCACAGCTTGGCTCAGCAGCACAAGGTCTGCAGAGCCTCTGAGCCAACATGGATTAACTCAGGACCAGCGAGAAGATAATGCCATCTTCTGGAAAAAGTTCTGGGCTTTGGAGAGTCCTGCTCTGTTGTTAGGGCAGAAGGGGGCAAGAGAGCCCACAGAGAAGAGACAGCTCCCATCTCACAAACATTTCTCTGTCCCCTCAGAATGGGGACAATCCAGCAAAGGGGGCACCTGGTGCAGGTGGCAAGGTAGGCTGGGGGCTCCAAAAGGGTTCCACAGATACTGATGCTGCTGCAGTCCCACAGCTGAACACTTCTTTACCTGAAAATGGATGAGTTCTGGTCACGGAAGTGTGAGAGTGTTTGATTTGTTTGACTTTAGGAAAGGCAGTGTAAAGCTAATAGGATTATCTTTCAAAACCCTTGGATTTGCCACAAAACAGAATTTTTCACCCTTAGATCAAATCTGTCACCTTTTCCTGTGGTAAACTTCCCAAATTTGTCAGCATGCTTGGGCATCATTTGTCAGCATGTTTTTCAATTAACTTAGGGCAGATCTTCAGTGACTGAATGGTCACATTTCCCTGTGTTCCCAGAAAATTTAGGTCTCCTTTTCACATTAAACTGTTCTTTGTAATTTAAAATTTGCCAAACTTTTCCCTTGAACTGGTTTTGGTCTTTTTTCTCCTTCTAAGAGTGATGACTCTGAAGATGATGAACCTTGTGCAATAAGTGACAGATGGGCTTATGAGAGGTGCAGTCAGCGGTGGTCTCGCATCAAGAGCCTGGCAGGTTTTCCAGCAGAGGAGGGTGCTGGTGCCTCCAGCCCAGACAGTCCAATCCTGAAGATCATCAACAACGAGGACAGTGTCTTTCTGGATCATGGTGAGAAGCACGATGTGTCCTCCATTCACAGCACCAGCAGTGCTGACAGTGACATTGTTAACTCCCCAAAACCTTTCGAAGATGTGGAAACCAGCACGAGTTCCTCAAGATGTTCCTCAGTTAAGGTACCTTCACTGGACTCTGCTTTTAGTTGTTCTCCTCACCCCAGTGAATTTTTAAATACCACCAGTGAGGAGAAGCTTTTGGATAAGTCACCATCTAAAAAGAGGAAGAGCCTTCTAAAGAAAATGGAGAAGCTGCACTTAAGGAGCTGCAATTTAAGGAGTGGTCAGTCAAAGGCCAAACCCATAATAAGTGAACCTGTTCTTCTGGAAGGACTTAATGAAGAAAAGATGAAGATGCTGAACTGTGTAAATATTTCTGACCTCTCTGGCATCCGAACAAAGAACAATTCTTCCTTTTCTTCCCGGAGCTGCAATAGCAGCAATCAGTCTGTAAATAGCAGCACAGGGAGCACTCCGAGTCCTGTTATAATACCAGGCAGCCCCTGTGAAGGAAGGGGGACGTATGCAGAGCACATGGACTCCAGCAAGCTGTTGTTGGGGAATGATCTATCTCAGCAAAACCTAAAAAATGACATGACATTACAAAAGAACCAGATGTTTCAAATACCACAAGGCCATAAACCTGGCACTTTCCCCACAGTACTTACAGATAGCTCCCTGTCTCCAGCAGACAACTCTTCTGTCAACTGGAGAACTGGGAGTTTCCAGGGGTGCAGGAGGAGCCGGAGCAGAAGCAGTTCCAAGGATCCCAAAGCCCCCAGGAGTCCCCTGTCGGGCAGAGATAACAGGCTGAGTGTGTATGACAACATGCCCAGCACTGACCTGGAGAGCCTGCAGGCTGCACAAGTCGGTGATGATGATGTTTTTTCAGAACTGAACAGCGTCATAGCAGATGTCAATGGTCTCAAAAAGTTGGTTGATCAGTGGACAGAGAAGTTCTCAGATGATGGGGATTCTGACTTTGCCAGTGACTTGACCTCTTTGTATCCACCCTCCCCTAAAGAAGGCTCTCTTGAAACAGAGGGCTCAGAAGATAAGACAGCAGGGGAGGCTGAGGGAGAGAGCAGCTGTGGCCTGGGCAAGGAGAGTGGTTCTGCAGACCTGACATACATCACAGACTCTAAAAAGATCAACAGGTCAGCCATCCTTGGGTTTGCCTTTGATTTTGTCCACTCAAAATATAATTGATTTGCCAGAACAAAGTGTTCTAAAATCTGTCTTAGATAGCAAGGGCTGCATTTCTGGTGGTGGGTTCTGCTTCACAGGTATCAATATCTAATCTCTGCTGAAAGTAGGAATCTCATAATCTGCATGAGCACTCAGCCATTGGAATCAGGGAAATGGTTTGTATTGCCAGAGGCCCTCCTGGATGGGAAGTACCTTGTTTAAGTGCAACTAAATGCAGGTCATTTAGAGTCTTGGGTGTTTCATGGATGCAGGTAGAAAACAGGGATGGTGGAAATGGTCCTAAGCTTAAACAATATTTATCCTGTAGGCATGGGAAGCAACACTGGTCTGTGGAAGAGAGCGTGAACCTGGAAAGCCTTTCCCTCCAGACTGATGACCAGTCAGCTGCCCAGCTGGCCCGCACACAAAAGCTGGCATTGTTGAAACTCACAGCATTAATGGACAGATATTCCCCTTCCAGTAAGCAGGGCTGGAACTGGTAAGTTGTCTGATATTAAAGCAACCTGAGCTGGAAAGAGAGGATATGTGAATTTCCTTGTCTGCCTGCGTTGTGCATGTTCAAGATGAAGAATTCCATCCTATTAAATTGCCAGCAGCTTCATGGTTGTTTCCATGGCTCCAGGATTTCCTCTGCTGTGGGCTGTACTTTGGCCCCTTTGCTGCTGGTCGTGCTGTTGCTGATTTTAAGGCACATCATAGTTTCTCTTTAAATTTGCCCAGTTGCAGGGCTTTGTCTGAGGACCATCCCAGGGACTGTGGGACCTGAGGTGAGAGTTGGCTGAGAATCCAGCCCTTCAGCACTGAGTGTCTGTTTGAACTAAACCAGTGACAAATTCAGACACTCGGAGGACTTACATACATCTGTCAGCATTTTGTGATAGGGTGCTGGTACTTGCATAGAAATAAGAATAAATATAGATAGAATAAAAAAACCCTGCAGTGCCTTAAAGGGATGGAATGTATTTCCCATGAGGATGCTTTATTAAAGTTAATTTCAGCAATGAAATGAGGAAGTCATCCCTGTAATTGCCTCTGATTTCTCTCCCTCCTGATGCTGTGTGTACAGGTGTGTGGCAGGGGTTGTGACAAGGTACAGCTCAACCCTTTCTCATGAGTGTAAAGCAGCAGGTGGAATGTGCTGGACACCTAGTAAGCTGCATCTACTGATTTTCATTCCCAGGACCATACCAAAGTTCATTAAAAAACCAAAAGCCTCAGACTACAAGGACAAAAATGTATTTGGGGTTCCTTTACTTCTGAATATGCAGCGAACAAGCCATCCCCTGCCCAATGGCATCCTGCAAGCCCTGGAGTATCTGAGAAGTCACTTTCTTGACCAGGTATGAACTCAAGGCAGCCCAGAGGAGCTCTGGGCCATGAACAGATCTGCTCCAGGGAACCAGACTGTCTTTCATACTTTTGTGGAGGACTTTCTTGCCCCCTGAGGCTCTGAATAGGCAGAAAGGTGTAGATCTGAGCAGGGGACCTGTGAGGAAATACCAGTGCTGATTCCCTCTGGGAATACCTTTAGAATAGAATGACCTGTGTTTCTGTGCCTTCCCTCACTGAAACCCTCTGCAGTTGGGTTTCTTGGTGCAGGCAGTCAGGCTGTCTGCCTGGGGAGGTGTCATGTCTCTGCTCCCCAAGGAGGCAAATCTGCCAGACAGTGTAATGTCATTGTTTCCTCTGTTCTGTGGCTGCTGGTAGTGCCAGAGCTAATGTGAAAATTAATCTTGTTTCAGCTGAAATGCACCACTAAGCAGAGAGAAAACATTACAGCAGTGCCTCTAACAACTTTTTCTGGGGCTCAGCTCTGTATTTATCCCCTAAGTGAAGATGGCAGGGGAAGTGCGTGCTGTATATGGTATTTCCATAGCATCGTAGCAGAAATGAAGACCTTGTGACATGAGGCATATTAGTTAAGGAGAAGACTTTTCTTCCTGTGCTTTGCCATTGTCTAGGTGTGTAATATCACACCAAAGTGCAAAAGTATGTGGGTTCTGTGAAGTGGCAATGCAAGTGTTTTTCATTTTGAGGTTATGGTATCCATTCAGTTCATTTAAATAAACCAGACTGTAAATACTGTGGCACAGAGTAAAACTGTCATCAGAAGCTTTGGTGGCATCAAGCTCATGGGAATCTCCTGAATCTCACTGAGCTGACAATCACATTAAAAAGAAAAAAAAAATTTCCCACAAAATGGCATCTGCCCCTTTGCTAGCCTGTGGAAGGATTAGATGTATCAGATGTATCAGGTGTTACAAGGGGCCTTGTGGATCTCACAGTCAGTTTGTGTGAGCCAGCACTTGATGTGTGTTTGTGTTTGGTGGACATACATTGATGGATTTGAAACCTAGAGTTGCGATGTGCAAATGCAGCCAGACTAAGAAAACCTACTGACGTCAATGGTAGTGGTTGTAAAAGGCAAAATGAATACTTTTGTATTAAATAAAAGCCAAACAAACATGAAAATTGGTATGTCACAGCTGATTCTGTGGGCATCAGGCGTGGTTTGCCTTGGAGAAATGTCCATGGGGCTTTTAATGATACAAAAGTATTTTGGTGTTCAATCCAACTGCCATAGGATATTTGCTATTACAGGGAAGGTGAAGGATCACTTGTTTGTCAAAATTTTGATTCCAAATGGCTCCTCTCTTTGTCTCTAATGATTTCTTTTACCCACAGGTTGGCCTGTTCCGAAAATCCGGTGTTAAATCCAGGATTCTGTCTTTAAGAGAAATGAATGAAACCAACCCAAACAATGTCTGTTATGAAGGGCAGTCAGCATTTGACGTGGCAGATATGGTGAAGCAGTATTTCCGAGACCTTCCTGAGCCTATATTTACCAGCAGGCTCTGTGAATCCTTCCTCCACATCTACCAGTGTAGGTACCAAAAGCTGTCATTTTCCAATGCCTTGGATATCTTAATATTCTGCTCTACAAGGCAGTGGCCAGACTAGGATTAGTGCCAAGTCCCCCTGTAATCAGAGGAGACAAGTCAGGCAGGACATTTCTGACAAGATAAGTTCATTGTGGACTTGAGAGCTTCCCATCTGCATCCTGTGAATGAGCTAGTTCTCTTCCCTGAAGGATGAGTGCAATGAAATGCTGCAGCAGCCCCCTTAAACTGTGCTTTGAAACAGTCATTTTGTTATGCAAAATTAAGAAATAACCTGGTCCCCTTGTTCATGGCATGGCATGGCTCCTTGAGCTAGAAGACCTGATATATTGATGGCATTTCTTTTTTAAAGTGCCCAAGAACAGCTGCTGTGAAACAGCTGGGAAATGCCAGCAGCTTTCTGCCTGTGCTTGCACTGTTACTGTCCTTGAGGCTCAACCCCAAAACCAAGGAAACACAAAGCTGAAATATTGTATTTAATACAGTTTAAACAGGTTCTGTTTCCAGTACTTTGCCCTCAAGGAATTCACTTTCAAAAAGCAGATGGACTGGGGAAGGAACTTGAAGTAGGGCTAATAAGGTTGTTGGGACAGACAAGTTTCTTCTGCTTTTGAGGAAATGTTTTGAAAGACAAAGTGTGAGCTTTCTGAGAGGACTGGTTTTGAAGCCTAACCTGTGTGGCTTTTATTGACCTAAGTCAATGAGCAGATGCTGTTCTGTGTAAAGTGTAGGTTCATGAAACTTCTGTTGGGTTTTATTTTGTGACCTGTCAGGGTTTTAAAATTTTGTCTGAAAATGATTTATTTGTTTGAAGTAAATTTTCTTTTTTCATTTACAAATCCTCCTTTATAAGGAAGTCTACAATTCCCACGTCCAAAGGATGTATAACTGTTTTCCTCCAATTCCTGTAATCTGGCCACTGTCTACTTCCTGTCTCTTGTTTTGGGAGAGAAACAGCAAATGCCCAAATTCTATTCACCCCACTCACCCATCTTGTGCCAGATGTGACTAGAGCAAGTGCACAGACTAAATTACTTTTTTGGAGATAAGAATTGTGCTGCTTTCACCAAGAAGTGTGTTTTGTGTGTTCTATGTATGTGCTTTTACATGAAAGGAAGGAGCAGTGATCTTCTGCCCTTTGCAGTGGTGTTAATTGGAGAAATCCTTGTGCTGGGGATGCGTGGCAGGATGAACCAGACCCACCCTTCTGCTGGAGCTGTTTGGGCAGTCAGTCTCGGGGGGGGGTTAGTGTGAATTAAAATCTGTTGACGAAACACTGATCTCTGAATTATGTGAGAGCATCTGTTCTCTTCGTACTTGAAGCTGAAAGGAAAAGACAGTAGAGCAGCTACCTGCTCCAAAGAATCACTGCAGAGTAATATTTTATGGGGAGACAGGCCCTTATTTGGATTGTAGCTCAGTTCAGGATATGTTCATTAGCTGGTGTTCAAGATAAATTGCAAATCGGGCAGCAGCATCCCTGGGTGTGAACGTGAACTTGATAGGCAGTAGGAGAAATGGTTCATGTTTGCTGGGATAATGACCTGTCCTTGTCTGCTGTGAGCCTGGGACAAGGAAATGGATGAACCTACAAGCTGAGTGCCCTGTTTGGGACCCTGCTGATGGATGCTCCTTCTACAAGTCATGTGGGATGTTTTGTCATGGTTCATGTTTTCAGACGTGCCGAAGGACCAGCAGTTTCAGGCTGTCCAGGCTGCTATTCTCCTTCTCCCAAAGGAAAACCGAGAAGCTTTGAAAATCCTCCTGTTCTTCCTGCGAGATGTGGTGGCTTTTGTTGAGGAAAACCAGATGACCCCAACCAACATCGCTGTCTGTCTTGCACCATCTTTGTTTCACCTCAACACCCTGAGGCGGGACAGTTCCTCCTCAACCAGGTATTGGCACCTTGATGCTGGCACTGCTGCTGTCCTCAGTGTTCTTGCTGGAGCAATGCTTTCTGTAGTTGGTCTAGGCTCAGTGTCTGATTTTGAGGGGGAAATAGAAAATTGTGTGTCCTGGGGTTTGTCTAAAATCTGGCTGCTCAGGTGCAGCAGGAGCTGCCTGCAGTGCACGGAGCGATGTGTCCGCTCACTGCCCCGTGCAGAGGGCTGTGGTAAGGCCCCATTGCCATGCTCCTGACCAGTCTGTGTGTCCCTCACCACTGCTGCACTCCCCTGGTTGCCCAGGAGCCCAGCATGTGGCCCACTGCTAGCATCAAAGTGGCACTGGCCATTGGAAACGTGCTCCTGCACTGGCAGCCTGAGCCCAGGTGCAGCCTTAAGGCCCTGCAGATACCAGGCAGATTGAGGCAGATACTGGCACTGCTTCTGCTGGGTGATAAGGGGATTATTCCTGCCAAATTGAGCCACAGGGATTCTGTAAATTTATCTTAATAAGTAAAAGTATCTGGGTTGCATAATAACCCCCTGTAGTACGTGCAGGGAGGAAGGTACCCTTGGGCCAAAGTAGACAAACAATCTCTGAGAGCATTCGTGCCTTATCTGGCCTCCTGAGGCAGGGCTGTTTGCTCTGCTCATGTTCCTGAGCTGTGGACAGACGGATCAGGGCAGGAGAGCACAGCTGGCTGTGCAGGAAGGATCCTGCTCCTGGCAGTGTAGTGAGCTGAACACCTCACTTGGGGATCTACAGGGGAGGACTAGTCCCAAAGCAGAAGCTGTCAGATGCGCTGTTGGCATCTTTCAGACTCTGGATAGCACAGGGGAAGGGACAGAAAAGACTCAGGTTTTTCTTTGGAATGTCACAAAACATCAGAAAATGCCTCAGGCATCCCTGTGCTGAGCTGGCACACGGCAAGGGAGCCACGGGGCCACTGTGAGGGCACCGGGGATGTGATGGAGGGGCAGCACCAGGTCCTGCTGGATTGCTGTGCTGTTTGAGCTCCTAGGAGCCACACTCTGGGAGTTGTTCCTCTTTGCTTTACATCAACAGTGCTCTGAAATGCTAGGAACAAAGATAGCAATGGAGTTTTCTCTTTGTTGTCAGTGTTTAGAAGCCAGGATGCTTTGAAGCTTTAGCTCTGCTGTAACTGTGCATTAATGCTTTGGTGCACGGTTCCCACTTCAAAGGGTTCAAGCTGACAGGTCTGACTCTGAGGAGCAGCACTGAGGACTGTTATCTTCCACCCAATTTTCAAGCCATTTGGCAGGAATGAACACAGATAAAAGTTTCAGAAGCCAGGACTAATGATGTAATAACAGTAGCATGAATTAAAAGAGGGGACTGTTTTTGAAATGTGTTCGGTGTGGTCTGGGCCAAAGGATTTAAAAGGTTCTACAGGGGCTTTGCAGCAAAGGAAATTGATATTGAAGGTTATAGACAAATAAGCTTGGGTCATTGTTGTTCTTGGCCAAGTGTGTGATGATGTGTTTGGGGAATAAATTCCTTAACTTGCCTTTCTTGGGTGTCCATTACTACTGGTCAGTAGTGCCCTGGACACCTTTGGGATGTGCTGAGAGTGAATTGACCCTCAGTGGTCACATTGCACGAGCCCTACACGGCCTGTGCAGATCCTTCAGTGCAGTTTTGGGTTTTGTGTGTGGTTCCCACCACTTTGCTCACTCAGCCTTCCTTTCACCTTCCCCTCTCCCAGATCCAGTCAAAGGAAGTGCAGCCTGGGGAAGCCAGACCAGAGAGAGCTGAACGAGAACCTGGCAGCAACGCAGGGCTTGGCCCACATGATAATGGAGTGCAACAGGCTCTTCCAGGTACATCACTCATTGTCACCAAGCTAAAGTTCTGGGCATCCTGAGGGGGACTGGCTGGCTTGGAGCAGCAGCTGGGCAATGTCCCTGCCAGCCCACAGTCTGTGCCTGTGACAGATAGGAGTCCTGCTGCTGCCACCAAAGAGAAAATGAGTGCCATTGTGAGCACTCCTCTACTCCCCTCTCCATCCCCAATGTGATGGGGTTTGACTCCATGGGGACAACTTAGAGAGCACCTGTAGGGCACTGGCTGCCATGTGTCTGGGCAGGGAGGCTCTGGCCATCCCTGCTGGAGAGTGGGCTGAAGTTTTGCTGCTGGGGCCTAGCCAGAGCAACAGCCATGCCTGTGCCTGGCCATTGATCCCAGTAACCTGAACCTGATCCTTGGCCCACAGACCGACTTCCCAGCTTGACCGCGGCCTTTGCCCGTCATTATGGACTTGTCTAGTGATCCTTACGCTGTGGTATCCCTGGTTGCTGTCCCTGGACCTGATCCTGACCTCCCTTGCTGATTCACCTTCCTGGCTCTACCTGGCACCTCGTCGCCGTGGATGTGTCTGATGATCTTTGCTCTTGGCTGACCCTGGCTACCACCTCTGGCCCAGCTCCAGCAGTGTGGGACAGGGCAGCTGCCCTGCCAGCCCTGTTCTCCCACTTGACACCTGGCCCCTTGTCCCTCAAGAGTGCTGTCCACACTCCAACAGTCAGCTCAGACCTTCTCATGCTCTGCTCAGCTCCTCATCTGGGCAGGGGACACTGCCCCATGCCTCCCCTGCACTGACACATGGCCCTGCCCCAGGGTTCCCCCAGCACTGATTCCACAACCAGTGCCTGGCTTCTGAGTGACACCCTGCCCCAGGACAGCTGGGGTTCCCAGGGGTGTGACCCCTGCATGGCATCAGTCTCTAGCCCAGAGAGGGCTCCTAAGTGCCCCCCTCCATCCCCAGCCCAACCATGGGTCTGTTTCCCCAGCAGTGGCCTGAACCCCTCTGCCCAGCTCTGAGGCCCCTTGGGGTGCCCTGACACAGTGGTACCTGTGGTACCTGCCCTGTACCCTCTGGTCAGTCCTGGCAGCACGGAGCTGGCCCTGTTCCTGGCTGCATGGCCCCATGGAACAGCCCCATGGGAACTCTGAGCTACCCTTGCATACATGGACATTCCACACGCCCCTGCATGACCATTGCTGACTCTGGCCCTGAGCTGGGGGGCTGCCCCTCACCCTGGGGTGCTGGGGTCCTGCTGGTGTGACCCCTTTTCTGCCAGGGTCAGCATTCAGTGCTGAGACTCAGGGATAGCCTGGAGAGGGCTGTCCCCCTTCTGCTGGAGGTCACAGCTCCGAGTGGCAGCCTGTGCCATGCCTGTGCCTGGAGGAACACCCGTGCCTGCTGCTCTGGACCCAGACCCAGACTAGTCACTGTGGCCACCGCTGGACTGCAGCTGATGCTGCTTCTGCCACTGAACCTGAGCGTGCGTGTCCCCCGTGAGCAGGACTCAGCTCGTCACCACTGCCACCCCCAGCCTGCCCAGCGTGGCCACAGGTAGGGTGGGATGGGGCCCTGGCTGGCCAGGCACTGCCCAGCCCTGCCTGGCTCTGCCTCAGCCCCGGGAGCAGGGGGGAGCTGGGCCATGGCACAGGTGTGGGTGCAGGGGGGGGACAGGGAGCACAGCACACAGCCTGGGCAGCTGGTGACATGACATGGCTGTCACCCTGCTGTCACTGTGGCACCAGTGCCGGGCCTGGGGGGTTTGTGGGCAGTGCTCAGCCACAGAGAGAGTGCGTTTGCACATGAAAGTGCAGCTGGTGCCCATCACTGACCAGCTGTGAGAGCCCTCACCAGCTCTCTGGACATGGAAGAACCTGATGCAGATCTCTTATATCTATATATACAGATATATATAGATATATGTACGTGTGTGTGTGTGTGTGTGTGTGTGTGTGTGTAGATACCTCTGCACACACATGTCAGTGAGCACCTGCATCAATGCAACTCCTCTCCAGTGGCAGCACTGTGATAGCGCAGTGGTAGCTGCATTTCTGTGCTGCTTTAGGACTCTGGAAGTTTTTTAGGAGGCTCACAGCAGAGCCTCCAACAAACCCCAAGGCAAAGGCAGGAGCTGTGGCTCCTTGTAGTTACCAAAGATTGATATGCACAAAGAGGTTTGCAACTCCATTGGGATTCAAAACGTTGCTGCTCAGGGGAAAGGCATTTCCCTTGTGTTTTCCTCAGAGGGAATGTAGTTTAACTGATGTGCTCCTCCCCTGGGCTTCCTGCTCCTCCAGGTAAAACTGCTGCCTGCCTCCCTGCACCATCACAGATGACATCAAAGGCTGGGTGACCTGCTCATGGCTGGCACCTAAGGTAAAGTGGATGGAGGGAGTATTGATCAGAGTATCGTTGGCTCTGGGAGTGTGGGTGGCTGGAGGGTTTCCTGGAGTACCCTTGGGTGTTGAGTTTATGGGCTTTGGCTCCTGCAGTGAGAATTGCTCTGAGCTGTGCTCAGTCACTTGTCTGTCTCTCTATCTGCAGCTGCTGAAGCCACACTCCTTTTCTCTTCTCTTCCCTCCCCCTCTACTTTTTTTCCCCTTACCACCACCCCACTCCAACAGACAGAGACAACTCCAGTTGTTTAGTCCCTTTATTGTCATCCCACAGGGAACTGCTACATCCTCTGTACAGGCTTAATCCCCAGGATGTCGAATCCTTTGGCCATGACAGTGGCAGTGGCTTCACACAGCAGCAGCCTCCACATGTTCACCTTCACGATCTGGCCTGGAATACACAGACAGAGGAGCTGGAGTAGCTGTTCAGAACAACAGTACCTTCCTTCCCCAAGGGAAGCCCGTCTGCCCAAAACCCTGGACTGGCACATGGAACCCTTCCTGCTCTCCCAAAGCCAGGCAGACTGACCACCCCTCCTGTTTCCAGGTGCCTGGCTGCTCCCAACTCTATTCAACCTTCCTGCTCAGTGACAACAGGGGCTCTGCCAGTCTCTGTCAATCCTCCAACACGGACACAGTAGTGTGACAACAGCCTTTCCAACACAGGGTAACACCCTGGAGACAGATGTAACCACAGGATGTGACACAGGCACAGCACCCATTGTCAACACTCACCAGTTTGCCTGTCCTTCTCAACGCAGTAGCAGCTGTCATAGAACTCGGTGAAGGTGGTGGCCAGCTCATACAGGTAGTCACAAAGTGTGTGCAATAACAAGTCCTCCAGGATCTTCTGCAGGATCTCAGGAAACCTCAGGATGCACTTGCCCAGTTTCCACTCCTTCTCATGGTCAAGGACAAGCACCTCCTCCCTGGCTGCCTTCCGCAGCATCTGCTCATCGATATTGGCCAGGCGAGCGATTGCCCTGGAATGGTGCAGAACAGTCACTTGTGAGGGTCCCACTGCACAGCCTGCCCAGGGCCAGCCTGCTCACCTGTCACCAGGCCTGGCTTAGGGCTCATGGGCCCCCTTGCCCAGTCCTGGGTGACCAGGACAAAGAGGACAGTCAGCCCTTGGGGAGATCCAGGAGGGCACTGCAGAGGAACAGGGAGGGATGGGCTCTAGGCACCTGCATCAGCAAGGACAGCTGATACTGCCAAGCAAACCAGCCAGGGCTCAGGGTGCCAGAAAAACTGGGGTGTGGCAATACCTGAGCTGAGCAGCTGCTGGAACACAGATGCATCCTTTTCCAACCACTTAAATCCTCTGCTTACCAGGAACTCCCATAGTTCCCTCCCTGGGCTGCGTGTCACCCAGAGGAGCCATTTCAGGTGGCACTGGACACATCGTGTGCAATGACAAATAAAATCCTGTCTGTGGTGCATACCAGTGTAGCTGGCTTCTCTTACCAAACATCCCCAACAGCACTGATGTGACTGTCACCCCTTGGCCCACATGTCCCTTTGTGCCATGAGAGCAGCAGCACCAACTCCTGCAGCTCCCTACACCCCACACACCTGATCCGTGTGAAGGCATAGAGCAGATAGGCAGCTGTGTTCCCTCTGTCATCCAGCATCTTGTCAAAGGAGAACACGTAATCATTGAGTCTATTGTGGGACAGATCTGCATATTTAATGCATCCAAAAGCGACTGACGTCTGGGCAGCTCTCAACTCTTCTGGCGTCAGGACCTGATGCAATTTTGAAACAGGCAACAGTCAAGAGGAAGAATGAAGAACAACACGCAGCCCTGGCCTCACAGCAGGGCTCAGGAGGAAAGCCCAAGCTGCTTTACTTTTTTACTGAGGGGATTTAGCACAGCCCTGCTCAGGTTAGGGCTGACTCCCTCTTCTGACAGCCCACAGGACCTCTGTGCCCCACAACCTGCCAGGTGTGATGTGTTCTGCTCCTGCTTCTCACAAACTGCACGTACACGGAACAAATGTTGGTCCTCCTACTCTTAATGGAGCATTTTGGTCAATCCAAACACTTGCAACCCCCTCTCTGCTGGAACAGTGGCAGCAGGGCAAAGCAATTTGTGCCTGACTCCTATGAGCCCTTTAGAGATTTTCAAGGTGTTTTGTCCTTGTTTCCTCAAGTTCCTGTTTAAAAAGGGACTTTTCACTTTCACGCTACACTACACTTCCCAATTCCACTGCCTCACACTGTGCTTGGACAGAATTTGGTCCTTCTGTTACATTCCATATCCCACACTGTCCAGTTCTCTGCAGGCCATCAAGAAGCAAGACAGACAGAAATCTCATTCAGCAATGCAGAGGCCATAAGTCTGTGAACACATCTGGGAAGTTCTCAGGAAAGACAAGCAGTTTGTCACAATACCTTGTCCCGTTCCTTGTCTTTCAGCTTGTCCATGGCTCGTTTCAGCCCCTCCTCCAGCAGGTCTATGAGACGCACCGTGTCCCCTGAACGAGTTTTGAACTTCTTCCTGAAAACACACAGCCAAAATGACCACCTGTGTAAGAGGCAAAACACTTCCACCCTCTGCCTAGTCCCCAGCAAGCTTAGGAAAAAAAACACCTAGCAAATCCTTTTGTATTGAAGAAATTACCATCACATGGACAGCTCCAAAACTGAGAGAGCACCCACAACATGGTCAGTAGGAATGGCTGGAAAGGATTCAAGTCAGAACTGTCCAGTTTCAGTCATTAAGCAGCACACAATACTAGTACCAGACTTTTCCCAACTTCTGTTTCATCTACCATGAAGGAGGTAGAAAGTAATGAAAGTCGTGGCCTTTACCGCTGCCATCTCCCATATTAGCTTCCACCAGCCAATCCAAGTGCCCCTCCTCAAACACCAGGCAGCAGAAGCCAGGCTCAAGAGGGCATGTGAGCACAGCAGCAGTGACTGTGTGGATCAAGGACAATGACAGAACACAGTGACACAGTTATGGGTACAAGCACAGGATGTAGTGCTTTCTTTTGGGGTTTTTTGGTGTGCCATGTATGTACTTGTCAACAAATGACAGCAAGTCTCCTGCATTCACTCAAACTTTCTCTCCAAGGTACAGGCAAAGGAAAAAGTACACCCAGACACTTACTTGTCTTCTCCCAGCACCACTCCAAAGGCAGCATGGGCCACTCTGGTGACTTTGGGATCATACCAGCCAATCATCTGTCCAGCTGCAAACACTGTTTGGAAGTGCACAGACTGCAAGGAAATAAACAACTGGTTCTCAATCCACTCCTCCAGGTGCAGTTTCTTCACAGTTTTATCCCATTCACTATGATGTTCACAATAAGACTTAAAGTGTTTCCAGCTTCACAGACAAATTCTGCTTTGACAAGTTCAACCTTTTCAAGAGTTTTTCAGCTTTACAGAAAAAGCAAGTGGCAAATTCCCATCACTGCTCAGATAAGGAGTATATACCAATCACACTAAAGACCCTGGGGTGTCCTGCCTGTGTTGCTGTTGCATCCATCATTTCACACACTTTGTGCTGACCAGCACCAAGTTACAGCAGAGGGTGATGAACTCACCTGGCCACTATCGACGACGTAGATAAGGATGTCACCCTTCTCTTCACACAGCCTGTGCTTCAGAGCAGCCAGGTCTGATGTGTCATATGTGTAACCTCCATCTGATTTCATGATTGTCAGTGGGACAGGGAAACCCGGGACAAACACCACCTTCCGGCCATCATCAACCTGGACAAACCCTGCAAAAGCAATGAAGAACACTCTGTGTTGAACCACAGCAGGGAGGCTCTGTGCCAGCAGCAACACTTCCCTTCCCTGCTGCCACCAGGAAGAAAAGGCCATACACTCACATAATCAAAAATATGAAAAGACCTACATGAGAACTCCCTTGTCAACACAAGTCCCATTGTGTACAGCACTTCCAGAACTATGCACAAAGAAGCAGATCTGCACAAATGTGGCCTTACCAGGAAACACCTAATTCACAAACTCCCATCACTTGCATCCAGATCTGCCTGTACAGCCATAAACCCATCACAAAATATGGCATTAATGGCAACAGAAACTCTACAGATGTATGATGAGAACTCTGCAAAGAATCTTTCTGAGGTGAACAGTCAGAACACTTCAGATGGTGAGACTCAAGAGCTGCAAAATTCAGACAGGAACACATAAAACCAGAGACTTTTTATGCTGCATTTGGCTTCTTGCCAGTTTCAAAGTCAGCATGATCCAGAAATCCCACTGTCTTCACAGATATTTCTCATACAAAGTTCCCACACAGTCACAACACTAAGACTGGGAAGTCTGTCATATATTGCTCCTTGACTGTACTCAGAATACAATAAATTCCAGTAGTACCCTGTGCTACTTGCACAGACAAACTACTTTTGATGTCAGCAAGAAAGAGTCAGGCTTTCTGGAATGAGGAAAAGCCACAAAATATCCTCTTAGGAAACATGGCTGAGAAAAAAAGCAAAGGTGGGGAAGATGCAACTTGAAAAGCATCAGCCCTAAGCCCTACTGAATAGGATTGAGGTTATCACGCTGATCCTCACAGCTGCAGAACTTCTGACCCAAGACCAAAAGCCTCACCTTTATCTTCAAATTCTTTCACGATGTCTTTCATCATCTCATGGTAGAAGGATTCCCCTCTTTCTATGATTGTGATGTCCAAACAGTTGTAGATTTTCTGGAATTCTTGAGGGAAACAGAACAAGGTACATTAAAGGCACATAATGGGAACCAGTGGCATATTTACCAGTGGGTACAGCAAGGCCCAAAAAGCATTATCCATCCCTTGGTCAAGCCATCAGACTAGGACTCAGAAGACAAAAGATTTAGCTGAAAGTCTCCACTTAAGACAGCCCAGTACTTTGGTTGTACTGGCATTTTGCTTTCAGCTTCTCTTAGCAGTGTGGCAGTAATTTTCAAGAGAAAACAGAAGGATGTGCTCAGACATAAAGTGGGGGAAGCCACACTGTTCTATAGCTGAGGAAAGATTCCAGATGTGGCCAAGTCACCTCTGCGTGACACGTCACAGATGAGATTCCAGGCTTTAATGAAGTCAGGATTTTTGCTCTGCAGCAGCACCACACATTGGTAGGCTCGCTTCTTAAATTCCTCCTCTGTGTCAAACCTCCGCTTGGATTCCTACAGGGAAACACATGGAAAAGCACTGCTTTCTCCCCTGAAACAAAGCACCACTCCTAACTGGCTCTCCAAGTATGCTCATCTCAAGATAGAAGGGCTGTGTGCTTACAAAGGCTTTTGATTGTGCCCCGTACAGACAATTCAATACCAGATACCACAATTCATCACCCTGTGGCTGGTTATCACAATAATCTACTAACAGTGACTTGATTCTTTCATTTCTCCAAAACTATGCTGCAATTTGTAAAGCTCATCAATCTGCTTTTCAGATGCTGACATAAATATCACACTTATCTGCTACACATACCTTGTAAAAAGCTTGGAGATCCCCAATGGGAGGAGAAACAGTTAAGTAGTCCGGAAATTTGTCCTGAAGGTGAGCAATGAGCATTCCAAACTGGGTGCCCCAATCTCCTAAATGGTTCAACCTTGGAGAAATCAAAGAGGACAATAATAATCATGTCTTAAACATATGCTTTAAGATACACACATTTAAAAAATAAATATTCTAAAAGAATAATACCAGAAACCCAGCCCAGGCAAGCTCCCCAATTTTACTGCACAGAAACTGCTGCCCACCTTTTCTCCTAACCCTGCTACACCTGCTCAGATTAGTATCTACTACCCATAAAGGGTTATTTGCTATGTGCTTACATGCTAAGAGCAATACAGAGCAGAACAGAGAGGCAGGGGCTGCACAAACAGCCCAGCAAGCCCACCACACCCAGGCAGTGAGTCTCACCTCAGAACATCATAGCCTGCAAACTCGAAGAGCCGACACATGCTCTCCCCGATGATGGTAGAGCGTAGGTGGCCAACGTGCATCTCCTTTGCAATGTTGGGGGAGGAAAAATCCACCACCACCTTGGGCACAGAACCAAAGGAACACATGAATAAAAGGCCTTTACCTCACCTCTGTTTGAACAAAACCTCTGGGTTTTGTTAGGGGGAGCAGGGGCAATGAGAACCACCTCTGCTGCCCCTCCACAGGGAACATCACAGCAAGCTTTGCTGCAGCCCAGCTGAGGGTCAGAGATCACTCTCAGACTGACCTGGGCACAACCCCCACCCCCAGGGAACCCTGGCCCTCAGCCACCAGAGACCACAAATACAGGTGACCCACCCCAGGGTCCCAGTTCCTATGTCACAACCCACATACTCTACTCGTGACAACCTGCTGACATGGACATCTGCTCATCTTCCCCATCCCTTCAGGGGGGAATTTCAAAGCTACCTGCAGCCCAAAACATTTTTCACCTGTAGCAAGATGGCTGTGTGCTTACTGCTGTACCTTTTTCCTTTTGGCAATAGCTGGTGGTTGAACTCCATTGATTAATAAACTGCTCAGCTGCTTCGACACAAAATCCTTTCTCAAGTGGACATTGATAAAACCTTTGCAGGAAAAGAACAGCAATGAGTGCTGGGGCTGCAGAAGCACCTCAAACTACGTTTGTTTCCTTCCCCTTGGATTTCTGTTTTCATGCATCAAGCACAAGAGCACATGAAGTCAGCTTGACAAAACATTTTTCAGTCACAGGACAACAAAGCTGTCACTGGAAGACAATTTCTGTTCCCAGATTAGAAGTCTGTTCAGACCACTGTAGCCTTTACTGCAGGAATCAGATGCTGCAAGCTACACCATTGACATAACTCCTTTTTGTACACTGTCAATAAGTGATGAATTTATAGAAACATTTTTTTTTTTGTGAGAAAATAAGTAATTTGGTTTCCAGAATGCAAAACCAAATCATGCTTTATCTTTTTTTAAGAATTAATATCCTAAAACAGTTTCATCTGGGATAATTTATGCTCATGGTATGACACTGTCTTACTTCTCCTGCTTCACAGAGCCAGTGAACAAAACAAGCCCAAGCCCTAGCCCTAGAAGGACTGTGCCATGGGATTTTTGTGTTTATGCTGAAGCCCTTGTATTTTTCCCTGGGTCACAGGGACAACACAAATGCAGAAATTAATAACCTCCATGCTATTCCAGCCTCTCAGTTCTGAGAGGACAAGGTCTCCTCACCATGCAAGCAACAGTGAGTCCATTTTTGTTCTGATTTCATACCTGTGGCTTGATTCCCATCACCAATATTGAAAGAGGAAAAGCTGGTTTGTTAAAAAGCAATTTAAAAATTGCTAAAGGGGTGCCCATAATCTGGATTTTAAAGGGTTCATGATAATACCTGCCAATTCTAACACAGAAGTAGATTTTCTGCTGCTACACAAGTCTGAGTGCTATAAAGCTCACCAAGACAGAAGAAAACTAATTCACCATGAAACTGCAGTTTAAGACTACAAAGCAGTAGAACTCAACTCAGCTTCCTTCTCACTATAAAATTATTCTTTTTGCTTTAAGATATACAAAGTGTGTAAAATGAAACTATCTTACCAGGACCAGCAATTTCAACCTTCTCAATGCACTCATTGGCAGGAATATTTTTTACTATTTTCTCTGCAATTTCTCGTGGGATAACCTTCTGTTCCCTGGTTTTGAGCAGTATCTGGAACACAACAAAGATCAAGTAAAATTCAATCCTCTGAAACATTCTAGAGAGCAAAACAGAGATCACAGATACTGAGGCACTGAAACATCCTCCTGGTCCTTCAGCTTCATAATACAGAGATACACACAAAGAGAAACATCTCTAGCAAATGTTACAGATTAGCCTGACTGGACCCAACACCTTCACTTTCTGCTCACAGCAGTCCCTATGTCAGAAGAAAATCTCCCAGGTTATTTTTCAAAACCTGCTAAGTGGTTTGGCAAATTTGTATTTTTCTAAGCTAGTAAAAGGGACAAACCCTTCAAAAATCAACATAGCTGGCACAGTCCATCAGTGCTTCACAATCCTGTCGATCAGTCTCATGGGTGTGCTCAGCTCTTGCCAGCATTCACATCTGAAGATGTGAACCGTGCCTTCAGCAGATGCTGAGTGTGGTTTCAGAGCAAGTCTGTTTATTTATGATTGAACACAACCAAAGCAAACTACCTTCAGTCCTGTCTTAGTCTTGAGCTTAATAAATAAGTGAATAGATTAGTAAGTGAATAAATAAATTAAATCCAACAACTCAAGCAAACAGAGATAATCCCAGCAATACCCAATTTTCTTCAAAGAGCATCAGAAAAACTGCTGTTAAAGGGGCTCTCCTTCCTGGAGACATGAGCAGCCCACTGTGAGGAACTCAAAGAACAGGACACAACTTTACATACATGATAGCATCAGTGGTTTGAGTTGGAACACACCTTTGAAGATCACCTAGTCCAACTACATAACTTCCCTGTCCATTCCCAAAGCATTTTCTCACACAGTTTTTTGCAAATTTTACGAAAACACCCTGTAGGAGCATTCTGTAAACTAGCCCAACCCATCCCTTGCAAAACACTACATTCAATCTTGTATAAAATTACCACAAGTATTTGTTTCTGAGCACATGATTTTCCAGTATTACTGTGATGTGTTTGAAAACAATCCCACTGAGGCCACAAGGACAATACACCTCTTTGTCAACTCAGACTTTACGCTCCCTGCTTGTATTTGCTAATTCACAGCCTGCTCTAAAATGTATTTCAACTAAAGTTTCAGTTTTCTGTTTAACCTGTCATACACAGGATCCTTACAAGACGGTAAAGGCTTAAAAAGGGCAAGTAAAGCAAATCTCAGTAGCTTTAGTGTTACTCAAAGTGTAAACTACAGGAAAAATAAATGCAAATCCAGATTATGGGCATGTTACACCAGATTACAGGCATGTTATCTGAACCATTCCAGAAATGGTTACCACACTCCTGTTACTCTAAGGAGCAAGTGGAGCTCCTGGCTGAAACCCCAAGCATTAATATGCTAATGAGCTCACAGGAAAACAACAGGCATTTGTGAGGGTCCTTTCCACATCAGTGCACCCACAGGGAGAGGCTGCTGCCTGGCACGTACCAGTGCTGCCCCAGTCAGGGCACTTCCTGCTCCACTGGCAGTCCCAGTGACCCTGACCCGTGTTCCAGCTCTGTCCAGGGGACACCCTAGGAAGACCTGCACCACAGCCAAGCCCCTAAAACAGGCTGACAGAAAGTCCTCAACCTGCTGCTCTCATCCCCTGGCTCTGCTGCGCTGACACACTGCCTGTGTGAACACGGCCAAGCTCCAGCCCAGTGCACAGCCTGCCCAGGGAACAAACTCCACAGCCAAGCCCAGCACTAGGAACCCTTATTCACCACCACAGCTGACAACCTGGAACTCGAAACCCTGGCTGGAAGGGGACTGTTCAGACACTGAGTTATGTGAACTGCGTCGGCACTGGGAAGCCTGGACTGCTCAAGAATCCCAACCGCGACTTAATTGGGGTGATGCTGCGGTCAGAGAAGTGGCAGCGCCCTGAATCCCGTGTCAGTGCAGTCACCCAGGGTGGCAGCACAGTCACAATATGCTAATGAGACCGAGGGGAGACACGGGATTTGGGAGGGCAGTTTCTGCCTGGCACTGCAGCCCAGAGCCTGCTGCCTGGCACGTATCGTATCCGTGCCACCCCAGTCGCTCATCCTACCGGAACAAGCAGAGTTCCATGAGCAGCAGTGCAAGCTCAGTGTCAAAACTGCCAGTCTAATGGGTTAATAAAGGTAAACTGACAACAGGAGGTGTAAAAAGAGGAGTTGTTTCTGTTTAGACCACCAAATAAAAGATCTGCAATTACAGAGTGTCTACACAGTCACCCAAAGGCATCCATGCACCTAAAGTTTAGGCATTTCAGCACTAAGCTAGAACACACTACCTTCTTTCTCCCACACCTCCTGGATTTACTTCTGCACAGCCTCAGCCCACTGAGCAGGCTGAGCAACTGCTGAAGAGCCTCTGATCCTGTTTGGGTCCTCTTTGGTCAAACTCCCTGTACCCAGGGAATTAGCAAGAGATGTTAAACAAAGGAGCCAGAGGACTATGAAAGGCAGTGCCTGAACAATCCACACCTGGCTGGGCTCTGAGAAGGTGCTTCCTGAGCACAACCAGGCCTGACAATGCCCAGTTTCTTCCAGTGGAGCTCAGGGAGGGCAGTTTGGGATGTAAGATACAGGGATCCAAACTCAACAGAGCACACAGGGCAGCACCTGTGCCCCTCTGTTCTGCTGTGTGTGTCTGTGAGCAGGAGGAAACCACAGCACCCACAGCAACGGGAGGTGTGAGCCAAGATGTTTGGGTCTGGAAGCTGGAGATGCCCTGCCCTTTGTCACCTGCCCTGTGACAAGGGGGTATGTGCACACAAACGTGTGGGGATATTACACTTTCCTGGCACTAGAGAAGAGCAGTTAGAGATATGCAGGTGTTTCTCAACATTTTGCAATTCTCCAGAATCGTGATTCATTGTTTTGCTGTTTTCAGTTCCAAACACACAACTCACTAATTGGTAGTTAATTGCACATCATTAGTAAATCGATGCAGCACTTAAATCCTGATTTGATTTAGATCCCATGAACCAAGCAGTTTTTAAGTGTCACGCACATAAACTCTCTCATACCAGGCACCTGAAAAGAGGTTTGAAGGCCAGCTCTGTAAAGGCCAGTGTTTCCCTTATAATGCCATTAAATACTCCCTCAATTCTCAGCCTAGGTGCCTGCAGCAAGCCCAGAACAAGTCCTGTATTGCAACTCTCACTGTGCTGTCCATCCCTTAGCTTCCAACAGACAACATCCCCTTTTTTTGTTGAGATTGTTTACATCATTTACCTGTGATATGCCCATGGCACTGTTACACTGGTAGTCACCAAATTTGGGCTGTTGACTTGGTGTGACCACCAGAGGAGGGTTGTCTAAGTCTGGGTAGGCAGCCTGAATGGCAGCTCCAAAGATCTCCTGGAGACAGCTGTTGATATTAATCATGCTTTTGGTTGATTTATTTCTTTCCTCTTGAAGGCTCTGAAAAAGAAAACCACCAAAATCCACATCATCTAAATTCACAACATCTGAGGAGCTGTTACATCCCACTTTTCTCTCTCCTTAGCTGCCTGGCAAAGCACAGCTGACAGATTTGGCTGACACCTCCAGACACACGAGCAACATACACAACATAAAAATCACATGATTCTCCTGCTGAACGTCCCAGCACAAACCTTCCCCTGACTACAGGGCTGCATTACTTCTCACAACTGTGCTAGTGATCCTGGGACAGACATCAGCTGGGCCACCTGGTCAAAGACTGCCCAAGACATGGGGCTTACTGACCTGCTGACATTTTCCATAAAACAGGTTTGTTTAAGGAACCAAGAAATAGCTGATGTGCCACCAATTAAGGTGTCAGAATGCAGAGCAAGTACACTGTCACACATCAGAGCTGTAACAAACTCACACTATTTATTTAGCTTGTCCTAATGAGAACAAAAAACCCATGGTACAGCAGTAATTTTTTATTTCCTTTCCTTACCTTCTTAAGGAAGTTTAACCGGTACTTGAGTTTTGCGTTTTCGTCTCGCAACCCTTCCAAACTTGGGGAGACTCCCAAGCACCCAAAGTTCTTCAGACGCTCAATTTCTGCAGTTAACAACTTGATCTCGTTTTCCTGAAAAGCAAATTGAGTTGTCACACAGTAATTCCTGGAGAGGGGACAGGAGGTGAGGAGCTGCAAGATCTCAGTCACAGTGCTTGTTTCCCTTGTAAAAGTAATAGCAATGACATGTAAGCTGAATAATTCCAAACAATATCTGAAGATTGTTTCTACTTGTGTGAAAAACAAGGATTCTGAAACACTCTTTAAAAAAGGCAGTGAGAAAATAGTCTCACTAATATCAAGACAGAAGTACAAGAAAGACAACAGAACGTACTAATGATATATTCCCCGAATAAGCACTTTCTCCAGCTTTTTTAACCAAGAAATCAAATGATTTGACTCAAAATTTACTAAAGCCTCCTTCAGCCTTTTTTACTGTTTCACAGGCCAGTTTCAGAGGAGGAAACCACCATGATCACTCACACAATCCCAGCAAGCTCAAACCCCACCTAGAGACAGGAATGCCAGAAGTAGTGTGCTGCTCCACAGGACCATTTCTGCAGGGTGCACTCCCTTCCACCTGGCCACACAACCTTTCCTGCCCTGTCCAGGAGGGAAATATGTCTTCTCCCTTAAAACTGACACAAGGCATTCAGGAGCACTTGGGAATTTCAGGAGGGCTCTATGTTCCAAACATGTTCCCCATGTCCCACCAGACTTCACAGCCCTGACTCAGACAAATTTGTTGCAGCAAAATGGTTCAAAGCTGCTACACGGTGCAGGAATCTTCCTCACCTCACACTCTAAAGAAACCAAATAGCTGAAGTTTCAGTTCTGTTATCCATCTGTTTTTCCTTCCCCATAACAGGCTTCATGCCCTGATCCACAAAGCTGGCTCTGACACAGAATCCTGGAGGCTACTGAAGGTTTCAGAGACTTTGTGTTGCTATGGAGGGAGGCAGTGAGCACGGCCCACCCTGGCTTGTCACCCCCTTGGCTCCCTCATCCAGGCTCTCCTCTGCCAGCACTTCCACAGCAGGATGCAGCTCAGGCTATTATTGTAGGCCACCAAACCTTATCAAAAAGGGCTCATTTACTTTGCTGCTCTTGAACCAATCAGAATATTTAATTAGGAAAAAACCCTGGGCCATTGAATCTCTTGGTCTTGTATATCCACCTGAACAACAGCTCCCAGGAATGCTGCTGTAACTAACTGCACATGCTCAAAAACCTAGGCTGAGGCAAAACAATCTTAAGATTGGCCTATTTGTGGGCCAAGCTGAAAATCAGTACTCTTGAGGTCATTCTCTGTTGTGCTTCAATTTATGGCACACTTTTGTTACAGCCTCAAGGCATCCTCTGCTGCAGAGGAGAACATAATGCTGCTTCCTGCAGTTTGGATGTGAAGAAACAGGACTTTGAGAAAAAACCCAAACCTGTATCAAATCCTCTGGTTTGGCATTTACACAACTAAAATCATTGAACAGCACAGCAGTACCTTATAAGCAACTCACTTCAAATAGTCCCATTTCAGCTTTTCTTTTCAAAACCCAAGACAGGTGTCCCAAAAATCAGAGTTTTTCTCTCATTTACATATACACACAAACCTTCCCCCATAATAAGCAACAGCAAATACATTTATTTCCAACTTTTCTTCCTGTCTGGTAGCATTTCACATGATTTACAGAACCATTTGTAAAATGTTCTGCACGTCAAGTTAAAAAATAGCACAACAGGTTTCACTGTGTTTTCACAGCTGTGTCACTCTAAGTTTCAGTGACCATTATTGCTACAAACATCAGTGACATACATAACTCATCCCCCCAAGCCTAGAACATGCTTTAAAGGTAAGTGCAAAGGTATCTTCTACCCCTATTATCACATAATCTGTAAATTCTGTGTCCACACAGTATTATCTTCCCTCTAGTGAAGTCACCAGCTTCAGGGCAGGCCCCAAGGAGAGTTCTTCATTGAAGGCAAACATTCTCCAGAACCAGAAAATCCCGTTCTGCTTTTGAAACTAAAATCCCTCCATGCCCAAGACATCAAGCAGCTCACAAGTATTCCTCCTGCATTAGAAGATTCACCCAAAGCTAAAACCACTGGGATTTCAGTGACAAGCTTTACAGAAGAGGAATCTGAGCTAGATTCTCCTACATAACCACAAATACCTCTGTCGACCCAAGGGAAGACCCACAGGAGGTGAGATGGCCAGTAACCTACTGGAGCTTCTTTCCATACCATTACACTACAAGTAATGTATGGACAAGGAAAGGACAAGGGAAGAGGTTTATGCATGTGCATGGTCAGAAGACAGAACCACAGTGCCCAAGAATCACTGACCCCATGGCAGACATCTGACCCAAAGAGTTCTTTTACAGGGTGACTATTAGCACTGCAATCACTTGGATTTGGCCAGGAGATAAAAAACTCTAAATACTCCATAGTTCAGCAGGTCTCATCTACTTTTTTTCCCCATGACTGCATCAAACTAGCAAATTCACAGCACTGGCACCTGGAGGCATTTGGGATAGCCCCATTTCAGATGTAACCAAGCCCAATATGCCACCCCAGACTGTCACATTTGGCTCTCCTGTTTAGTGCTCCTCTTCAGAAAGTTCCTGCAGCAGTCCTTATGTTGTTACTTGAGTGTGAACTGAGAGCAAAGGTTACACCATGGTGGCCCAGCTGCCTACCCCAGTGCTGCTGCTGCTGCCATTTCAGTCTCCCTTTTATTGGGCTCAACAGCTTATAGAGATGATGAAATGAAGTTTTCAGTCACAATGACCCAGCAGAAAAGCCTGAACTCAGCAATGCCTACACTGGGTTCCAGAATTGATGGGGCTGAGAACCCAACAGCTGGGCCGGGTCAGCCACACAGCTGGGTACAGCTTTCACCTCCAAACTGGCAATGGGGGCACCCCTGTTCAGAAAACACCACTCACCACTCTCCTCTCTCTGCTGACCAGTGACAGGAGACAGGGAAATGAAATGAAGCTGTGTCAGGGGAAGTTCAGACTGGTTCAGAAAGGTTCTTCACTGGGAGGGTGCTGGTGCACCTGAATCAGGCTCTCCTGGGAAGTGGTTGTGGCACCAAACCTGTCAGGGTTCAAGGAGCATCTGGAACCTGCTCTTAACAATATGGTTTAGTTTAGGTGGTTCTGAGAAGAGTGTTGAGGTGGACTTGATGATCCATGGGTCCCATCCAACTTGAGGTATGCTATGATTCTGTGACCCCCACACCCATAACCATGTTGCTGAGCTTGTCTGGAAAAAAGATCTTCAGATGTTTACATCAGAAATGCCTCTTATCACAGCACCCTGTGATACAGTTAACAAAGCTAGCAAAGATCTCTGCTAGATGTTATTGAAAGGACATCATGAATGCTACATTCCTCCTAAAAAACAAACTACTCTGCAAAACTACAGAGAAGCCCTATAACAGCTCCTCTCATAGTACCATCCAAGTGAGGAAGGGAGACAAGCCAATACTCCTCTGATCTAAAAGAAATGTGACTGAGGAAAGGAAGGAAGAGGCTGCTGTTCAGGTCAGGAAGTGTCACCTCCTGGTTTATTCCACCTGTACTGTCTAGCACAACTTGTCAGTAAAGGGTCATACCTGATGACCACCTCATGAGGAGCTGTGGGAATTACATGAGGCCATGCTGACATCTCCAAGGGCTCTTTGCTCAGCTGAGTACTAGAAATCTTCCCCTCACCTGTGAATACAAAAAATACTACAGCTTTTTCAATAGGACCAAAATCATCTTTACATCTTCCCTTACCACATACCACTGTCTTCCAAGAACCCAATGAATTAACATGAAACTTGCACAGGCTTCTGTCTCTGGGCTCAGCAACTCTGCATGGCCTCCTGCAGCTGCCTGGAGTTAGAGCTGAACACTGCTCTGCCTCCAGTGCCTGGAATCTGCTTACAGACTAAACACCAAAGAGCAATGACAGCAAAGGGAGAGCCACCTTGCCAGAACACCTGAGGTGTCCTTCCTCTCCTAGCAGCAACGAAGGAGAAAGGGAAAATCAAAGGCGAGAAGGAGTTGCAGAGGTTCAACCGCCAGATTTATATCTCCGTGCCAGTTGTATGTTTAAGTTGTGAACAGAAAACACACTCAAAAGTTGCTCAAGAGCACACAAGTATGGCAGGCAAAACTCCAAAAGCCTAAGTCCAGAACCTCTCAGCTGGATGCTCCTGAGGTAAGGTAAGATTAGTGAACCTGGAGGAGTCAAACCTTTCCTGAAGCTGCCTCTACACCCTACTGTCAATACTGGTAATTCACTAGGACAGACCTGGCAGTTTTCTTTTTTATTATTATCGTCACTGAAAAGGCAGAGGGCCGTCACCACCTCTTCCCAAACCTAAGCTGCATTCAATCCGTTGGAGGAGGCCGGGGTGCCAGCAGCACAGGATCCCTCCCTGCCTGCCTCCCAGGGCTCCCGGGCAGCCCCAGGATCGCCAGCCAGGGATCCCTGCCCGGCCAGACACGCCACGAGCCGCTGACACCAGGCCGTGTGGGGCCGGTTCCCGGGGACTGTTCTGGGAAGCTTTTTCGGAACGCTCTGACGATCCCGCCCTGACGCCCCGGGTGTGAGATGAGGCCGGGCTGCAGCCCTGCCCTCGGTCCCGGCAGAGACAGGAACAGCCCAGGGAGCGCTTCAGCACTGCCCGCTCTGCGCCTTCCCTTCCCAGACAGACCTTTCGCTCCCGCGGGGTCCAGCGACCCGCCTGGGGCTCCGGGCACTGCGCGGGCTTCGGTACCGGGCGAGCGCTCCCGGGACTCGCCCGCCACCTGCGCCCCGCGGAGCCCCGAGGCTGTCCCGGTCGGGGCTGTCCCGGTCGGGGCTGTCCCGGTCGGGGCTGTCCCGGTCCGTGCCCTGCCGTGCCCGGCTGTCCCGCCCCGCTCGGCCCAGCCCCGCACCTGCCGCGCCAGCCTCGCCGCGGACTGCGCCACGCGAGCCTCCATCCTCAGGCGGCCGGAACCGGGACTGGCGCCGCGGCAACCGGAAAGCGGCCGGAGCGGCACGGCCGCGGCAGCAGCGCCCCCGGGCGGCGGGGAGGACCCCGAGAAACGGGGCGGTGGCGGCCAGGGGAGGGGAAGGGAAGGTTTGGGAAGGTTTGGGAAGGTAAGGTTTGGTAAGGTTTGGTAAGGTTTGGTAAGGTTTGGTAAGGTTTGGTAAGGTTTGGTAAGGTTTGGTAAGGTTTGGTAAGGTTTGGTAAGGGAAGGGAAGGGAAGGGAAGGGAAGGGAAGGGAAGGGAAGGGAA
>CM031869.1:14105128-14172326 GCA_018697195.1 Certhia americana | reverse complement strand
GGGAAGGGAAGGGAAGGGAAGGGAAGGGAAGGGAAGGGAAGGGAAGGTTAGGTTTGGGAAGGGAAAGGGACAAGAGCACCCCACACCCTCTCAAACCCCCACATTCCATGTCACCACCCAGCACTTTGAAACGTGTCCCATCCCCAGCAAGTGGTACAAAACAGGCACAGGGAATGTTCAGGCAGGAAGGAAAACCAGCAAGTGCCAGGAGCCGAGGGAACAGCTGGAGCTGTGCCAGGGGAGGTTCAGGCTGCCCCCAGAGGGTGCTGGGAACTGCCCAGGCTCTCCAGGGAATGGGCACAGCCCCAAGGCTGCCAGAGCTCCAGGAGGGTTTGGACAGCACTGCCAAGGATGCTCAGGGTGGGATTGTTGGGGTGTCTGGGCAGGGACAGGAGCTGGACTGGATGAACCCTTTGGGTCCCTTCCAGCTCGGGATATTCCCTGATGATATAGAGTGTGTCAATTACAGCATCTGGTGTGAGGAGACGTGTGAAAAGCTGTATACTTCCAGCTGGCATACAAAAGAACAACCCCAGTTTAGGTGCTAGGGGAGAAGATTCACTCAAGACAAAAAGCAAAAAGGCAGGTTTGTCCAGAAAGGTCACTTTATTGGAAAAACCTAAAATGGACTTTAAACCTGCAGCCCTCCTCCCACAGCAGTGGTTTCAATGGGCTCCCCACGTTACCTTAACAGACCCATTACAGACATGAGCTGCAGTTCAAATGTTAAAAGTGCAAGTATTCTGAACTTCACACCTACTTTTATGACCTGGCAGGAAACACAAATGCTTCACAGCTCACAGAGAATTCGTTCACAGCACTTGGGAGTCCCAGCTGGCTCCCAGCATTCCCCACAGGGTACAAAATACATCACTCAGAGGAGAGTCTGATGCAGAACATCATAGAAGGTAGGGGTGAGGTTCCTTCAAATTTATTTTATTGCAGTAAAACCTCTAAAAGGTAGAGCTGTACAAAAAGTCTAAACAGCATTATTTAAGAATAACAGCACCTTACGCTGTATTTGTTCTTATTTAAAATTCTATTTCCCAAAAATACATTCCTAAATATACAAACTATACAATCTTGTCACTTTAATGCTGGTTTCTGTGATGATATAACTTTAACCTAAAAATTTTCAAAACATCCACATACTGACAAAAGCTCTAATATACAAATGCCTTGGTACCTTCATAATACCACATAAATAACTTCAAAACCCAATCTGCATTTGTAGAATTGTCCAGAAAGCAAATACTTTATGGTGATCACACATCGTCCGCAGAGAGTGTTGGGATGTTTATTCTTGGCCGTGTGAAAAATGCCATTTTCTCTCTGAAAAAAGATGATCAGTTGTTAATGCAACAGAAATCCTGCCAGAAATGTCCATCATCCACATGACAATTTATCCCACCAGCTGTCCCTGCAAGGAGCAGATGTACATCCTCTCACAATCCACACCTTTTATTTACTTATCAGACATGAGTGAAACCCACAACACTGACCTTACCAAAAAGCCATTTCAGAAAGGCTCAGGGCTTTTCACTTTCTGCATCTGTAACTAAGGGAAGCAAAGGGCTGCTTTTGTGTTAAAGGATTTGTTGCCAAGTGGGGAATACTTGGAGGATGCTGGTTGCTTTGATCATGTGCTGAGCTGCAACTAATTTCCCTGAGTCAGACATTATACTTTGATATGAAAATACAGAAGTTCTTATTTAAGCAGAACAGTACTTCTGCAGAGATCAGTCTTCCGCATCAGCATCTCAGCCATCCACAGAAAAATCATGTAGAAGTCAATTTTTCCTCCCCTTTACCTATAATTACCTGAAAGACTGCACTTCCAGAGGCTCCTTTCGACTCTGCCCTCGCAGCCTGTGGACATCCTTGGCAGCAGCTCTCATCATTTTATCAGCCTTGAGCTCACACTTGAGTTCTGGATTTTGCACCTAAATGAATAATGGAGAAGAGCTGTTTGTGTTTCCAGGAGGAATTACCTTTTCCTAACTGATCTCCAAACACAGCAGTATTTTAGCTGCAGGTCTGAAGGGTTTGGAAACTGTTGACCTTGGAAGTCACAAGCCACAGAAGCTAAACTGAAGCTTGTAAACTAACCATTCTAAGGGAGAGAGCTTTCTGTAAGTTGTCCTTCCAGCCTGTGGTAAGAATAATGGCTTCTGTCAGTACTCTCTCTGTATCTTCTTGATAGATCTTTTAAGGCAGAAGATCAGCACACACAAGAACACAGCACCCCAAAGAGCTCCTCACACCAACTCCCTTCCTACACCTGGTGCCAGCATAGCTTGGTCTCTGCCTGGTGCCAGCAGAGGTGCTGAGAAATCCCAGAAGCTGAGAAGGAGCCCTGTGCATGGGGGAGGGTGTGATGTAAAGTAAGGTAAGTGCTAACCACCACACACCACACCTCCTGCAGACTGGGGGGACAAACTTGGCAGAACAGATGGCATTTGTGGCTTCTCATATTCGCATCTTTGCTAGGGCAGCTAATCTCTGTGCTGCTGAATGCAAGGGCTCAGGACTAACAGCTTGATAGAACTGTATGTGGCAGACAGTGCTCAGGCTTCATTCACTGACTTTCCAACATCCCCTGTTTCCAAAATTTCTCCATTTCTCCACGAAGTGGAATGAAACCCCAAGGCAGTTATGACTCACTCGTTTTTCCACAAGCCGCAGCAGCAGTCGAAACCTCTCATCATCCTTCACCCACTGTGGCAACTCTTTTTCACCCTGACTTTGAGCTTGTTCCAGCTGTTCCTTCAGTTCCCTCAGCGCTGAGATCTCCTGAACCAGCTGGTCGTGCCAGGTTTTTGAAGCCTGCAGGTCCAGCTCCAGGTCCAGTGAGGTGCGGATCAGGCGCTCTGTACCGAAGGACTTGATTGAAGGCTGGAAGAGAAGGAGTGTGTGAACACACTGAGAACTGTCCCAACCACTCCACCCAGAAAGTGCCAAATACATCATGCCACCCATCTTTCTAATGCTTATCTTCACACACACCATCTCTATTGATCCTGCTTTCCAGTCTGTCTTGAGACAGATACCACAAACTCAAGGAAGTCTTATGGATAAGTGTTTTGATTTCTCCCTTGGCAGCTTCTCCAAGTCTTGCTTGCACACCTTCCTCCTAAGTTTAATGTCTCATCTTCAGATGAATCCACAGTGCTGCAGAAAAACCTGTGATTGCTTTTTCCGGTAACATATTGCCTTCTGCTAGTTTCAAACACAAGCTGTCCCAAGAAAACCATCTCCTTAGGAGTTCAGTGTCAGTATCCTGGGGGAATTTTAGTGATTGACATCACAATGGGTGCAGGGGTCTATTGTGTGCCATGGCATCACTACAACAGGGTCACCTGAGCATCTGAGACATCATTCTCTTCATCTTCTTTTCCAGTTCCTCAAATTTATTATAAATACTTAAGAATCTCACAACAATACACAGCAAAGCTGTTTGTGCTACTTCTCTGACAAGATGGAAAATACCAGGAACCATTTTCCTAAATTATTTTAAATGACTTCCAACTTAAACATTCCTGTCATAATCTGCTATTACAAAGAATCCTTGAGAGACTTCTCATGCACAAAGGAAAGGTTGTGAATGAAAGCATGCGGTAACTGATTTATGTTTGCAAATTTTCCCTTTAAAACAGTTTTCTGATTTTTGCATGTGTCTGTGTTGGAGGAGAAAAAAGTGGTGATGTTCTTACCCGTTTCACTCTGACACTTCGTCTCTCCATTGCATTCCGAACGAAGGGGGGCTTTTTGGATAGTGTGGAACTGTCACTGTCACTGCGATTCAGCTGAAAAGGAAGGTGGAAACCACACATGTTTCATGAAAGAAATACAAGCAGTGCATACACACACTATCAGCGAGACCAGAGGCTGTTGTAAGCAGATCTATGAAGTTTTGTGAAAGGCAGACAGCTGTCACCCCAGTCTGAGTACACAACATACACTGGCACAGCCAGATCCTGCCACAAGCCTTGAACTCAGTCCTTTTTTGGGAACAGGCTGAGAGCAAAGAGAGACTCTAAGTTAGGCTTAAGTGATATGGGACTCTGCCCCACTGCTCCTCTCCTGTGCAAGTAACTAGACCGGGCAAAACAACCCAGAAAGATGAGCTGTAAGTAATAGTAGTAATAATAATAATAATAATAATTACTCTTCACTAGCATATGTAAAACATAGGACTATATTATTAGAGATTTCTGCTTTCTCTATAACCTGTATTTTAAGGTAGTGGTGGAAGAGGCAAGTTTACCTGAAAGCTATCCCCTGGGTTTATCAGCTGAAGAGTTACCATGTTACACACAGCCTGCCTTGTTTTGTGGTTGTCTGTAGACCCTTACAAAGCTCAGGCAGGATTTAATTTTAATTCCCTTTTCATGTCCTTTCTGAAAGCCGGGGGAGGAGGAGAACAGGCATTGGGATCTGATTGTACTGGGACACAGTAAGGTTTGTTCCTCTGGAAGGACCTGCTTCTGAACCAGGGAGAACCTACACAGCAAATCTGGCTCAGCTGCATTAAAGGGCTCACCCACTTGGGACAGGTCATGTGTGGTAAAAGACAGTGCTTGCTTGTTTGCCAATTCCACTTAAAAGATGAGATATTTATAGTTTATTCTGAGCCTCAATTCAGGAAGTAATTGTGAACAAACATTTCAAAGCAGGGGAAGTGACATCTGATCCAACACATGGCCTGTTCAGTTACCTTCACACAAAGCACACTGGTGACTTTCAGTTTTCCACAGGTTTTTTGCTGATATTATCAGGTACTTACCTTTCCATTTCTATCAAGGTTTTATGTTCACCTCATCTGAAGTCGGGTGGACAGAGCTAACTGAGTTAGCACAGAACAGTTCAAGCAGCAGGAAAACTGTTTAATATGCAGCTAATTCATCACTGTCTTACAGCAGCCCTTCCAGGTCAGTTTGGGCATCTCAACAAGCTGCATGTGCCACAAATATAAGTGCACATATATATCTGAATAATTTGTACTTAATGCTGTTAGTTCCAAGGCAAGATACTGTCCAGGAGGTGAGGACAGAGCAACTTCTAAAGTCAGAGAGGGAGAGAAGAAAGCACTGTCGGGTTTCTGTGAGAAATTCAGACTGAGTGAAAACAAGCACTTAGAAGCTCAGGGTTTCATTTTCCTTACCCGACACACATACTGACTCTGTGGTCCTGGGGAAAATGTTTTTGAGCGGATGATGGTGCTTCCCCTGACAAACTGAGTTTGGGGTGGATTGGCTGCTCTTTTGTCTTTTGGACGAACTACAGTTGAGGACTGTGCAAGGCTCTCTGTGTTGGTCTCCTTATCCACCTGAAAGACACACAGTGCAGTGTAAATGCCAGCTTTCCATGTGCCCAGGACACACCCCCAGGGCTGTGTGGCAGCCATCTGTGCCACGTCTGTGCTTGTGGCATTCAAACCCAGACATTCTCTAGCCCTTCTCATGCAGTGTGTCCTGACACTTCACTCCTGGAGCTCTGCTGCATTAACTGCACTGTTCCCAAAGGACTCTGCATCCACTGATTGCTGTACAAAACTATTGATTCCAGTGGGCTTTGCCTGTGGATCCACACGTCACTGTGACCTGGCAATCCCACAGAGAGCAGGTATGATTTTAAAGACCATTATCTTACTTGTTGTGCATCTGCACCAAAGATCCAAATCAATGTACAGAGAGAGCTGTGTACAGCACACCCCTGTTTGACTACAGCTACACTCAGATTTAAACAAGGTCAAAACCACTGTCACATTAATGAAAACAGTTTTCATGAACAGTAAAAAGAAGGCATGAAACGGTGCTGTACTAACTGTGGGACAAAATGGTCCCGTTTACAAAGATTTCAGGTAGATAAACATTTAATCATCAATGATGAACTTCCAAATAACTGCTGTAGCTTTGCTCAGCTCAGCAACAACCCAGTCAGCTGAGCAATGGGAAGTTTAAATCATCTTTCTGTTCAAAAGGCCCTCGACTGTACCTTCACTGCTATCTCTGTTTGCAGCTGGGAATTCAGACTTTCTTCTGTTTCCCACAGTGATTTTCCAGCACAGAATTCTTCCTCCTCCTCTGCTTCATTTTCACTGATCTCATCCTGTTCTTCCAGATCAGGAACCTCTTCATCTTGCCTGAAAGGAGCAGCTTTGTTATTGAACTGGCCTGTTGTGGACAATACTCTGGAGCAGGAGCAGGAGGCTCCTGTAAGCTGCTGGACAGAAACATGTCCCCAAGGCAGCCAGGTGTACCTGACAGGCCCTGCAGCCACTGAGATTACACAAACACAGGCTTAGAAAGGAGAGAAGCTGCACCAGAAGACCACATTACAGCCAAAAACTTCATCCTGATCGGGCTTCAAAAGAAGTAAGATGAGGGTTCAGCCCTGTGGTCTGAGTTTAAGGCAAGTGCATCTTGAGGGGAGCTCTCAGGATGCCATTAATCTTAGTTAAAAAGTGTTACTGGACAAAATTGAGGCATTATTTTAACACCCTTTTCAGCTCCCTTGAACTCACAGCAGGCTTCTCCATCAATCCCATTGGTCAGGCTTGCTTTCTATTTCAAATGTTGGACTTCTTTAAGGAAATCTGAATCTGAACCATATAAAGAACAGCCACATTAAAATTCAAGCAAAGCCTTGCACCACAGAGTGAAGTTTTCAGGGCATCCATAGAAGACTTTACAAGTAACAAAATTAGCATAGTGCTACTGACAATTTTCAACATTTATCAGCTTTGTTCCCATTTTCTAAGCACAACCCCCAGAACAGAAGAAACAGGATTTTTCACCAAAACAGAGAAAGAAGAAGCCTCCCACAGCTCAGTATCATCTGCTGTTTCCTCTGCACTGAAATGCTCTGATCACCCTACAACAAGAAGAGGGTGGGATGCCACCTACCAGCTCTCTCCACTAGTTAAAGTGCTTCTGCTTTCCTCCAGTTTCTTCTCCACAGCTTCCAGTTCAACAGCTGTCTGCTCTAAGAGTGCTGAGACAGAGTCCTGAGGAGAGAAAGAAGCTTCTTGTGAAGAAATGACTCTCAGAGAGTGCCAAGTGCCCAGCCTCTGTGGTGAGAACAGCCCCAAGCAGCCCCCAGCCCCACTGCAAACACAGAGCTCAGTGCAGCCCTGTGAGCACAGCTGGCCCAGCTCCTCCAGCATGTACAGGTGTGCAGCTCCAGGCTGAGTACCTTCTGTGCCCTGCAGGTGCAAACTCTATCTTGACTTGCCCAGCAGGTTCATGGCAGCACTGTGAACTGCCTGGTGGGCAGCAAGGCTGCAGCTCACACATCACTCACACTACTCCACATACCACATCCCTCAGCTTCCTGAGCAGCAGATTTCAGGAACTGTTTAGCCCAGGATGAGGGCATATCTGCAATCAACAAGTTAATTATTTTGCTGCACTTAACGACACATTCCAGTTGTAAATATAAACACAGCAGCCTTCACTTCTCTATAGTAACAGCCACACAAACCCTCTTGCTTGTCCTGTTTAGAAGAGATTTGTTGAATTTAAGCAGTTGTTCTTACTGTTTTTTCAGTGCAGGGTACTTCAGAGTGGCTGTTTCCTTGTTTACTTTTCCTGTTTTGCTTCTGCTGATATTTATAACTAAGGAGGTTATACCAACGGGTTGATTTCTCTCCAGATCTACATATTTCAGCAAGGCTAATTTGTGCTCCACCCTATTGAGAGCAAAACCAGTTTTAGTGTAATAATAAAATGAACAACTACCGCACCAGTCAGAAGAAATCAGAGTGAAAATCCACTGCTTGATTTTGGCAAATTCAACAAAAAGAAAAACTGCCTGTTTATCCCATTTCAACACCACTAGTAATGCTTTATGTTTAATTGTTTATAGCATTGTCAAGGGCTTCCAATCTAAGTACCAAGTGTTTCACTACAGCTCCACTGTACAATAATCCAGAAGTACAAACTGTGCTACTGTGGCAGGGAAAAATTACAGCCAGAGCTTCAAAGAGGAAGAGGAAGGAACAGAAGACGACATACTCTGAAGAAATTTGCAGGGCTTACAAAAATTACTGCCCAAACCCACAAGTTTTAGCTTTGTATATCACATTTCTCTTTATCTGCCACGTAATTTTTAAATACATTACATTTAATACACAACCTGATGTATCCAAAACCAAAGTAATTTGTTCTCAATTGCAATACCATAAATGTTTCCACAAGGAAGAAAACTAGTTAAGAGTTTGACATCAAATCATGAAGGAGAAATATCTAGTGGTCTGACAAAGTAGTTCTGTAACAAAACATTTATCTCATAATTGTTTTTTCTGATGAGAATTGTCATTGCAAAGAATGCTGTGGGGGAGAGACCACATAGCTATTTCACAGAAATTGCCATATCTCAAGAGTGTAACATCGTGTCTAATCAAAAAGAGGAAACAAACAAAGTTATTGAAATAGAGCTGGCTACTCACCAAACATTCTTCAAGGTGAGACTTATCTACAGTGCAAACATCAACTCTTAAAGTTTTCTGGCGTAAAGCCGGGTAGGAGATGGAAACCCAAAATACTTCATTGTACACGAGATTGTCTGAAGCTTCCACCGGCCTGGTGCGGAACAAGCAGCTCGTGCTCTCTGAGCAGGGCAGCACAGCCACGCGAATATTCCTGTGGGAACAGCACTGCTCTCAGCACAGCCCTACAGTGTGCAGCTTCCCCCACAAACCCCTCAGTGAATGTCATTCTAAGCACTGTGGACACTGCTGTCATTTCCTATTCTTTGGAACTGCAGTCAACTGAGAAAAAAGGAACGTCTCGTCACAGCATCAGAGATGTGAAGCGGCACGAGTTGCCACAGACTTCATCCTTCTGAACCTCATAATCAGACATCATGGGATCCTGTGTTACATGGCTGTTTACTTCTGTGCAACCTGTCACACTGCTCACACTCTTATGTAGGTAGGAACAGCAAAAATGAATCCAGTTTTTGTCAGCTTATTCAGCACACAGCTGAATTTAAAGACCTTGTGCTTGGAATGAGTCTAGCAGTAGCTGTGCATTTTTCCACCCCTGTGCAGGCATCCAAGGAGTTCTGCAGCAGGACAAACTCCCCTTCTTCACTCAATGCAGGTGCTCAAGGCACTGCTACAATTAAGAACCTCACCAGCCAGTGCTAATTCCAGGCAAGTCCTTCCCTAGCAAATACAGACCTTTGAGGAAGAAACTGCACCTTATTTCAGTTTACAGTTTATGATGATGATGATGATGATGATGATGTAGTTCGTAAGTGTCACCACACAAAATATAGAAACATTTTAGGAAGGGTAAATGTTTAAGAGTGTGAAAATCATAAGCCAATCTCACTTTCACTCTCATTGGGATCGAACACAATTATATCAAGTGTGTTTATTTCACCCACTTACACTTTTTGATCTTGTTGTAACAGCAATGCTGGAACATTACTCAGCTGGATGACCAATATTGCAAATTGTTTATTTTTGTCATCATATCTGAATCAGAAAGAACAGAAAAGCATTATTAGAGAAGTCTGCCTTGGACTCTGTGGCTGAGTATTCCATACAAACAATACAAAAAATTTACAAACAAGACAACAATATAATGGGACTGTGACTTGCCCATAGTTTAAAACAAAACCAGTTTCCTATTACATCAAGTTTTGCTACCAGAACATCCAGAATACAGAACAGCCCAGAACATCCAGAACTTAGGGATTCAGATACAATGGACTGACGATTTGACCTAACACTCAGTGCTTTTCCTGGGGTCTAGTTAAATTGCTGCATTTTAGTTACAATTTTTTTTGAGAGGCCTTAATGGCTGCAATACAGAAAGAGTTACAAGTAAAAGTACAAAAATAAGGGTATCATGAGTAACCTTTGGATGGCCATGACAAATGAGTTTTGTACTACTTTTTCTCAAATCTACATAACTTCCTAGGTCTTTAAAGGAGGAGGCCTCTGTGCCTGCCCTCCTACACCTTACCCACTACTGTGGGATACACTTGAGGTCAGGGATTGTGACTGCCACTTATTCTCAGCAGTTTTCTCTACCCAAGCTGCACCCTTAAAGATTCTGTAATCCAGCCAAAAGCTTTCTCCAGCCCAGCACTGCCAGTACTCCTATTTCTGGTTTACATCCTCATACCACAGTATCACCAGTTGATTTCCACTGACATGAAAGAGGGCAACTGGGCCAAGAACCTCCTGCAGTCAAGTGTAATTGTTAATTACAATAAAAAGGGGCATTATTTAGTTAATACTAATAGGACAGGAGAAGAAAACAGCACAGAAAGCACTATCTTTTAAATCCCATTTATTGTCCTTTCCACTGGAAGGTAAATCCAGTACAATATGTTGCACATACCTCATTGCAATTTGCACTTTGGCTGTTCCAACTGCTTCTGTATCATCACTGTCAAACACCATCACTTCCGACACACATGGTCTGAAAGGAATCAACAACAATTAAGGATTTGATTTGCCTCTTATTGAAGTGTTTGCATTTAGGTGATACAAGATCTTCTCCCTTCCATTCAGTGGTTTGGTATACGGATTTTGTAAAATTAGCAGCTAAAAGAAAGCCCATTTAAGAAGTAAGTGCAATCAGCCTTAGAGGTATGCATTACAGTGCTTATCAGCAGAAAGTCATATGTCTTCCCTCTTTGCTGCCAAAAGAAAAAAAAGGCCACACAAAAGACTGCAAAAATAAGGCAGTGGGGGAGTTTTAAAGGGTTCTCTTGACTGGTTTTTAGTAAAAACGGCTGACTGCCCAGCAAGAGAAACACGACTTAACAACTCCAATCCTGTCCTGCATCATGACAGCAAAAATGCTCAACTTTTATTAGATTTAAGTAATTCCTTTGTTTCTTTAAGAAATCAAACTTTCTTAAGCACATTAAAAGTGACAGAATACACTGACTGGCCTTGCTGGAAACAGCTATTCTGCATCATTTCCCTCCCAATGTATTCCTCCTCCCAAGTTTTATGCACTGAAAGTCCCTAAAACTACATTCATTGTCTAATTGACCCAAGAGGCTATGCTGTAGCACATGAAAACAGGATTAGCATTCTTCTCTTCTAAGTGTTTTCCATCTTACTGCTTAGCACTCTCTTGCAGTTTGTTACATTTCAGCTGCAGAGGGTGGCTCATCCCACCCTCACCACTTGGACAGGCACCAAAATGACACTGTAGGCACCATAGGGGTTGGCAAGCCCAAACAACACATCAGACATGTGAGTGTGCATGGGATGCCTTCTGTGATTGTCCCACTGCCATCTCCACAGAGCTCCCTAGCCCACTGAAAGGACACAGGGGCCCTGGAACACCCAACTGTCTGACTGCTTGAGCCCAGGAGCTCTAATTTACAGCATTGAACTCCCTTGTCAAAGTGAATTGTGCTGTAAAAATAAAAATTACTCATATATCTAGAGAATTAATGAAGATAACTAATGAATGGGGGGAATCTGAGATTAATGATGTTTCACTTCTACAGTCCTGTTTTGCAGCTACTGACCCTATAATTCACCTCAATGCTAATAAAGACAGCAGGAAAGCCCATGTTAGATGCAGCCAAACCAGGTACCAATAAGATCAGTGCCTTCCAGTGAACTTCTTGACAAAGTCCCCACAGACAATCCAGAAAGCCAGCAGGAGCAGTGACTCCTTTAGTAGGAGAAATCTTGGGCATCACACCCTGCTCTTGTTCCAAGCACCTGGGAACTGTATCACTGCATGTGCACATCCATCAGGCAGTTCAAGGTGCTTCTGCTCGCTTCCTTAAACATCCCAAAGTCCCCTCATGCTGACTGAGGACTGTCACTGACTGACAGGAGGGGAGCTTACCACCTGCCAGATGGCTCCACTTCCCCCCACCAAGGCAGCAGCCACAGCTTACCAGTACCTTCATGAACAGGCCAGCTGTTCAAACAGCTCTCTGTGAGCTTCCTTTCAGCTGCTTCTGTTATGAGAAGCATAGGTCACTTTGATAATCAAATTCAACCTGCAGGTAGTTTTTTTTCAGAAGTATTAAGAAACCTGAGATTGAGAACTTCAGCCACAGAATTACAAAAAAAGGTCATAACTAGCAATATTACAGCTGACTTTTGTGCAAAGCTGAGCCATTGGCTTCGTCCTGGAGAGAGATCTGATGTCTACCTTTGTACAGATGCCTCGTACACCCCACTATCTCCAGCAACAGATTCATCAGACACTGCAGCTGACACACCCGCCACCTTCAGCGCCGTCCCTCCAGCTGTGTTCATACCTATCAGAAAAGCAGAGGAAAACCAAAAGCAGATGTTAATGGAAACAAACTGTGTGGAGAAGCAGCAGCTTTTCTTCTGATCCTCCCCTGGAATGGCATTTTTTCCCCAGCCAGGTATTGTTAAGCAGCAGCACAATTCTGAAGACAGAGGGGACACAGCTTGGGCAAGCTGAGCTCAAAGGTGGCCTTAAAGTGAGGGAATGTGCCAAACTGCCCTGGAGAATAAAGTCGCTGGAAAATGGGAGGAATAGACTGTGTGGTGGAGTTGAGAAAGGGTTTCATTGCAGTGGGTACCCATTTCTCCCCCAGGCCCTGCAGCAGTGTGAGGGCTGAGGTTACACATGGGCTGGGCCCAGTGTGTTGCCACTGCCTGCCCTGAGCACAGGTCCTTGCAGGAGATGCCAGGAGAGGCTTCCAAAGCCCTGGAAAGGCAGGAAAGTACCCATGACTTGATGACTAACAATCAGAAGCAACAGGACTTGTAAATTCCAATGAATTTATAAATATGAACCAATAAACCAGCTCCTGCTGCAAGGCACCCTTAGGCAGGCAGCAATCATTCTGCTCCCAGCCACCCAGAGAGCAGTGGCTGGACAAGCACTGCTGACCAGGCTCTGGCCAGGTAGGCATTATGTGGAGCTGCATATCTCACCTGGAGAGTTTATACCAAGTTTAGCTTCAAGAGGGGAACAGCAAGAGAAACACCACCTAAATCCAAGGTGTTTGTGTACACAGGACAAAAGGCAGGTCCAGAAAGACCAGGTTAACTAGCTGAACATGGAGAGAAAGAGAGTTTTAGATTTAAAAGAGCAGTCATATGCAGGAACACAGGGAAAAGGAGATAGGGAAGAGAAACCAAAGAAGGTGAAGCAAGTTTTGCACAGAGGTGTTATCTCACATAAATTTCTTGTGCTTCAAAACAGGGTAAGATTTTCCCTGGAACCTGCAAATTCTGCATCTTTCCACTTGAATGTTTCAGTGGAGAGGAGCTGCAGCCAAGAGTCTGGAGAACTCCATCTGCCAATGTGGCTAACGAGTGCTGGGCTGTACCCAGCTCTTGGCTCTCATCCTCAGGGATGTGGCAGACCTGCTCCAAGAGTGAGGAGATGCCATGTGTGACCCTGGGAGCAGCTGGAATCCCACAGCAGCAGAGCAGTATGCTCCTCTCCAATGGGCTTTTGTTCTTTGGAAGAGTCTTTCCCATAGACTTAGACAAGCACATGCCCCCAAACCAATATACAGTTTCCAATTCATATTTTCTTTATTACAATGCAAGTTTGGGTTTTAGTTGGTTTTCCAGGGTTTGAGTTTGTTTTTTCAGATTTTTTGGTGTTGTTTTCTTCACAGTCTCACAAAGCCACTTAAAAGAATTAAATCCAGCTTTGAATAAACTGCTGGAAAAGTGTGCAAGTGTTATGGAATACCATAAGGACTTGTAAGCCAACAGTAGAGGGTGCTACAGGTAACCCCAAGCCTTTGAGATACCTGTGCCATTTCGGGCCCATTTATCATGGGATTTTTTGACACTACCACCAAATGGCATTTCTCATTTTGGTACTCCCAAGGAACCACTGGACAGAAATAGAACGTCCAGACCTTTTCCCCATAGGCCAATCCACATGAATAGAAGCTAGCACCTGTAACACAATGTATGAGTCATTAACTGAAACAAATGGATCCATTTAACGCTGGCATTCCCAGTTTAATCCATCCTCCCTCATGCCTCATGCCAGGGCCAGGCCCCTGCAGTGCTGTGGATCATAAGCTGTGCTAGAGGTACGTGGGCAGGGTCAAAACTTCTTTCCTCAATACTCCTTCATACTTCCTCGTCCATGGTTTTAATAGGAAAATAACTTCTTCCCCACTAGCTGGCTTCCTAAATCTGATTGTTTGAGTTTTACACACTCAATGCTGCTCTGGGAATCCCTTTACATGGGACTGGCTCCCTGGGAAAGGTACTGCAGGTTGGCCTCCACACACCAAACCTCTCTTTCTCCCTCAGTTCCCAATGCCATGGAGTCATTCCAACCCAGAAAGTCTCATTCTTGACCACCTCCCCTGTGGAGGAGACAAATAAAGATGAAAGTTCCCTGACAACGATTCCAGGCACCCCTTTCCTTCCTGGTTTTGCAAAAGACTTGGAAAGCTCAGCCCTTTCATGCAGCTAATTAACACAAAATTTGGACTTTCAGTTTTTAACCTTAAGTTTCTGAAGAGATATCACACTAATAAGAAAGTTTATGGAAGAGTTCAGAACTGACTCAACTCTCCTCCATTTTTCCAAGCAGGCAGATAACACTACCTGTGTTGTTGCATCTTTTTTTCCACTCACATCAAGAATTTGAAATTTGTTTTTCTCTTCCTGCCATTTGCCCCTTCCACGGGCCTTGAGGAGCCATGTCATGCACTGTCCTGACATCCAGAGCATTTAATCAGAGAATGCTGGACTCTGCCAGATTCCAGGTTTTGCTTATCAGTTTTTTGTTTATTAGTTTCTCCTAAATCGCTCAGGTGTTCTTCAGGTGAGAAAAGCAACTTTATTTCAGTTTCAAAGCTAGAGGAGGTCCTGCTCTACCAGAAGGCAGCAGCAAAGCCCTCAGATGCAGTGTTCAGCTCTGCTTCCAGAACATGTGAGTGTGCTTTGCCCAGGACTGACCACCCCAGAGCCAGCCCCTGCATTTCGGGTGTTACACTGAACCCCCCACCCCCAAAATGCCTGAGGAGTAGAATCTCATCTCATTATTGCCCTGAAATAAACTACTTATGGTGATTATTTTGTCTGCTGACTGGCTAACAGCAGTAATCACTTAATCTGCTTAACACCTGAGCTTTCATTTTAACAGCCATGGCAAATCTTGAAGAGCTAAAAAGGTTAAAACTAATCAGCGCCCAGTTCTAATAAGAATAATTAGTGTTTCCTACTCAAATGCATAATACCTCTTGCTTGTAGGAAAATGGTAGCTCAAAGGGGAAGATTTGCACTTGTGTTTTTTTATTGTGTTTTAAATAGTCTCAGCCTTCTTAATGCAGAAGGCGGTGATAACATGGTACTACTTCCCTTTATTCACACAGGCTGTTCAATAATCCCACGAAAAACAGAAACAAACTGTACTGCTGGTTCACAGGACTATGGCTTGCAAGTTTATATTGCCTTTAAAGCTCTTCCTCACTGCAGCTACAAGTGCAGTCCTTTCACTCATTGGATTTAACCCAACTATAGTCACAAGGGCTTCAGACAGGCCCTAGCACTGTGCCCTGGCTGTGCCAACTGCTTTCCATACGCTTTAGCCCCTCCATTCCAAAAAAGGATGAACCCTTCCCACCCACCAACAAGCCATATGCATATATGAGAACATCCACTATCTCTAAATGTCTTATTTTATCATGCTTACAATCTAAACACGTTTGTGTTGCTAAGAGACCAAAACAGCAGAATTCGAGCACAGCCTTGACATGTCTGCTCAACTGAAATTAATAAATTCATTGCCACTGATTTACTGGGAACCAGAGCAGGATCTTATGCATACCGAGGTGGTGGGGAAGGATTATTATTACTAAAATTTGTTAACTATTAAGCTAAATGGTTTTTCCAGCCCTCCTCAAATGCTTGGTCAAAGACTTTGCATCAATATGGCCCTCTGTGCCTCCCAGACCCAAAACAATAGATTACCTTCTGGATCATTTAGTGCCAAATCAAACCAGGAATCCCACCACGACCATTTATATTTGCACATGAAATCCCTGTGATTTGTGTACACATGCATCTGTGTACAATAAAAACACACCTAAATCAGTCTCCTGCAAGACTCATTAGATCAGTATTTTTGTATACAAATTAAAATACCAACCCTCCCTCCCAAACAAGACAGAACAGAGTTGAAAACATTCTTCAACATAAAGATAACAAGATGACAGACAGTTTCTGAAATACTTGCTTCTCAATGCTTTATGAACTACATTAAATATAAATGCATGCAGTGCATGCAAATCTTTTCATACCATACCTTGACCTAGATGTTTATCTCCTGCTCGAGGCTCTTCCAGTCTACAGTTGCCACTCCCAGTGTTTAAGGTGAGTTCTGACAGATTTGCACTTATTTCTGCATCATCAAAATCCATATGGCTTGAAAAGGCATCACCGGTTAGGAGTGGGTCTATCACCAGTGGAGAGCAAGGTGGGGATGGAGAAGAGAGAGATGACCTTGGGGACAGTGATGTCATGGATTTGGGAGTACCAGACAAGGACCTCAGAGCCTGCATGCGACTCGTGGTATCTGCTTTTTGAGTTTTTGCTACTTCATTCTCGTGAATAGTGGTGATGCAGCCTGATGGCCTAAACCCAGTGGCTCCTTCTAAGAGCAAGTCAAGCTTGTTTTGATATTCCGAGTCCAACTGCTCCAACTGCTCCAGGTGCTCATAGTAGAGATCAGTGAAGCTGGCTGAAGTGGACGAGTCCTGGCTGGAGGTGGCAAGAGATCCTCTGCTAGATGCAAGAGAACCAGGGCTGCTGCTCGAGGAGAGGGAAAGCATGCTGGTGGAGAGACTGAAGGAAACAAGTCAGAAAACCATGACACTGTATCTTCTGATTTCTGAAGAAAACACTGCAGTGTCACCCCATCTCTAAGCACACAGGGTGTTGCTTTGTTAGCTCAGGCCACACGCATTAGTCCCCAGAGCAATCCAGAACCACAGTCTACACAGCAGAAAGGGTGGGTAACTGCTCAGCAACACAGTATCAATCATACACGTTTTTCTACTCACCATATCAGACTCCTAAGAGCCCTTGTTTAGCCAAAACAACTCTACTGAACAGTTTCAAACCAATTTAAATTAGTGCCATCCCCCTCCTCCCGCATCTCTCTGGAAAGTATCTATGGCTCCAGTTAATCTCCAAAGCAGACCACAAAAACCAGCAAGGCCCATGCAAGATGAAGTTATTACAATGAACTGTCTGACCATATGGATATTTTCTTCCATTTGCCTCAAACTTGGACCTGCAGCCAAAAGGCAATATCACAGCTGCCTGGAACTGGCCCTCAGAGATCTCAACAGCCAGCAGTTCCCAGAAAACTGTCAGGATCTATCCATGTGAAAGACTGCTACATGGAATCCAGGGCCAAGAGAGCAAGGGAAAAAGTTGGGGCTGGGCTGTGAAATCAATTCACATGCCTTATTTATCCCTAGAGTTCTAGGTTCAGAACGTAACTGACAACAAAATTAATTTTAAGCAGGTGCTGAATAGAAGTCTGTTCAGATGAGAAAGTCCAGACACCACAGCACAGTTCTCTGCTCAGAAGACCCACCAAGTATTCCAGTAGTGACTACAACATGCACCAACTCTAGAAATTCCATTTAAACCAACACTCCTGCTCTGCACATTGAAGACCTTGGTCATTATTGACCCTCACTTCAGATAGAGATTAGCTATTGAAAAATTTCTGAATATGTATAAGTGGCTTAAGTTGTCTCACTGAAAAACAGTGAGATATTAATAAGCCTAATAATCCCTTATTTATTATTTACAGGGTAAAAGCTGGAAGCTACATTTGTATAATTATGTCCATGACCTTATGAGAAAAAGGCAAGTATGCTGTATTTAGTATAATTTTGGCAGAAAATGTCTTCTGACAGATGTGCACTGCATCACATTTGTTCAAAAAAGCTTCTGATAGAGGTTTTTGCATATTGGCAGTATATACACGTCTGTTGAAGCCTAATGAATTAACAGCTTTTCAGTGTACTTTACTATGAAAAGGAAGGGGTTTTAAATTAATCTTTTCCCTATCAAAAAACCGGGCTCAACTTCCTTTTGTACATGCCTTTGAATGCCAGACATTTTGCATTATGGGGTTAATAACAAACACTTATTCTTATGAAGGAGCATGCCAAGAACACTGGGCACATGGTTAGGAAGAAATTAGTTTCACATGCTTCTTGGTCACCTCAAAAGATCCCTAATCACCTAGGTGAAATGAAAATATGATGCATTTCCACTGCATAAAAGCCTCACAGATAGCTATTCTCCATGCTGGCTTATTTACATGTCAGTCTTGCACTATGATTTCTTTCCAGTCTTTTCGGTGTCATCTTCACAAAATGAAACAGAATCCAAGTGGAGCAGAAGCTACAAACAGAGTAAATTCAGTACACACTGGTAGGAAAAAACCTCAACCAAACAAAAACCCAACCAAACTTTCTTGCTATCAGAATGACAAAAATATAGTTTTAGCAAAATGATTTGGCCTTCGTGCCTGCAGTCATGCATTAGTCTAGAAATAGCAATCCTGTGTTCTTCCAAAACTACAGCCTGAACTAGAAGCCATTTCTATACACCATATGAACCCCAAGAGATTCAGGGATATCTCTATATATTGTCCACATTGCAAGCAACAGCACACTTGAAATTAGAGAAACATGATCATTCATACAGTAATGTGTAGTTGCATTAGTAAGATTCACTCCGCTTGCTGTCAAGCTGTCTTTAACACACTTTATTAATGTAATACTTCAATAATTCAAACTTTAGTGAATAAATCCCAGCTATCCCTAGTCACCTAAATATTACTGAAATAGAAGGGACTCAGCAAACTCCTGCTGTGTGACAGAGGCACCACCAGGAGGTTGTTCAGCCCATTGAAAAGCGCCCATCTACACTGACCTATGGTCCTAAGGCTTCTCCTTCCACTTCTCCCTACACAGGGGCCTTGGGTCACTACTGGCACTGAAAGGCCTTTTAGCCCTCAGCTGGGAGCTGAAATTGTTAGCAGAGAAAAGCAGTGGCACAATGTGCAGCAAAAGCAACCACAGCTTCTGGAAAGGGTCACCTACCTTTTCAGCTGGGTGTGCAGCATGGCAACCAACCGTGTGGTTTCCTCCAGCTCTCGGACAAGCTGATTTCTTTTGCTGTTCAACTTCAATCTAAGAGAAGATCAAAGAAAGAGATAAGTTAAAGCAGCATTTACTGTTTTAAATAAGGAGTCAAGGAAAAATCTACTTTTTTACTGTGAAATCCTACAAAAGTTGATAGGAATACAAAGGACAGAATTTGGTCAAGATGTGTAGGTGTTTACCAACTTTAGAAACTTTTAAAATGCAGAACTCAGTCCTGAAAACATTCAAAGAGAAAATACAACTGGTACCATGAAAGTTAATGTTTCTAGCATCAGGCCTCAAAAGACCTGGGCAGATTTTACTCACTATACACTACTGCATGCCTATAGTTACTGTGCTAATAAAAGTATAAATGTCTTAATTTCCTTCCACTAAAGTCTATGGATGATTAAGGGTTACTTGATTTAGTTATTAACCACCTCATTACAGCTCTACATCATTGGCTTTAGCAGCCTCTCAGCTTTATTTCCTTCCTGAATTGGTTTGAGACAAACGCATGTGGAAGCTCACACCCTAACTGAACAGGCCTCTGGACACAAAATCCTTCCCCATGCATGTGTTATGTCTTTGGCACTCTAGATTGTGACCATATTCCCAAAAATCCCAAATGAAGATGTTCACCTTATGGCAAGACCAGAACCATTTGTCAAACCTACTTTACCTACTTCAGGCAGATAAAAGTCTCATGTCTGAGACACTTACATTTTTCCCAGCATGCTAAAACCATGAAAAGCCCATGTATGAAATTGGTGTCATCTGGACACTGACCACACAGAAGAAATGAAAATACAGAGCCAAAGAGAGAGTGAATGTAGTGTGCCTATTCCACATGTGTTCAAGGGACTGCAGCTACCAGGAACACTGCTGAGCCACCCTCATTAACACATCCAGACTGTAAAACACCTGTAGGCAATGCCTAATGCAGTGCTCATCTTCACTCTACATTCCCATGAGATCTCCCCCTGCAACACAGGTAGAATTAGGGAAGAAAGTTGGCATTTTTTCATTCAGCTAGTTTAGATTCACAGGATATTCCCTGCAAGCCCCACAGCCCTGTCAAATACCAGATCCTACAGGAATCACATACAAGGATGCTCAGAACAAACAGCAAATTTAAGAAATTTAAAATTCCATCTGCTGACATTTACCAAGGCCCAGACTGCACAGCATGTGTAGAATCTGCTGTGAGGTGCTGGCTGCATACAGAAATGTTACACTACACTAACACTACACTGGGCTATTTTGAGCATTCTTTACATTCCCATAAAGAATCCATTGCAGGAACAGCAACCTTTCCCCACCAGCACAGTAAGACTTGCAGATGGGCTGTTTGGGAGAGGAGTTCAGAAGCTTTCTGAGTAGTGTGTCCTGGGAATGTGAGGGCACTGCTGTAGGCAGTCAGCCAGGGGATGCTGGTGCTTGCTCCCAGTTACCTCTTGTCCAAAAAGGCACTGCCCTGTGCCCACTAACCTACCTCTCAGTAAGAGCTTTGCTCTGAGTGTCTCTAGCAGCCTGAAGGTCTTCCTCCAGGCGCCTCCTCTCTGTCTCCAGTCTCTCCACCTCTCCTCGAGTCCATTTTCTGGGGCTAATAAATCGCATTTCTTTTAAGAGCTCCTCCTTCTCATTAATCAGTATCAGACGATCCCGCTCGGAGTCCAGCACGCCAGGCCAGGCCTCGCTGTCAAGCTTAGCCAGTTGGATTTTCAGGTTTGCTATTCTGCAGGGGAAAAAAAAAAACAGTTATTTTCTGAGGAGTGCCTGATCTGCTGCTCCAGACACGCAGAGGTGCACCATGACCAACCACATCTTCCAGAGCCCTGAGGAAGGCTCTCAGCTCCAGCATAACCACCTTCATGTCCCCCTTACCAGAATGGTGCCAAGTGACAGCACTGCTGGGATGTGGACATACAGAATTGGATTTTAACTCAGGCTTGTTCACAATGGAAAATGAAGTTTCTAGCTAATATGCTAGAAACTTCCACCAGCGTCCACCAGTCAGGGAATAATACAACAAAAATTCTGGGTGTCAGAAAAGATGATCAGATATTCTACAGAAGTTTTATATGCATTACAGCTGTGACCTCAGAGTAGTTTGTGTGGAGGGTATAATGTGGTAATTACCTACTCTTTAATCACTTTTATGGAAATAACTGTGCATTCCCCATAGATGATTCAGATAAAGATCAGTGGTCAGTCAAAAGCATAGAAACTCTTTTTCTGTCTTTACAATGAGGAAGTTGATCATATCTCCACACTGTTACTGCAAAAATCCACCTGTTGATTCAACAGTAAGCATTCTGGAGACATTAAAGAGCCACACTATTTCTGGTGCAACCTGCATTGAGGATGTGAGGAGCTGGAGAGGCAATGTGATCCTACCAAAATCCAGAGCTGCTTATTTGCATCAGAATCAAAGCCTATTTGTATTAGGTGTATCATTCCAGATTTCAGCTGAAAGCCTGTATCATCAGTCCTTCAGCACCACACCACATCAGCTCAGGGAGGAAGATAATGAATAAAGGCAACAGCAATACAGATATAGAATTTAGCAAGAGCTTTGATTGACAGAGGAGGAGAGCACAGCTTGTGGCAGGTAAGGAGGCTACTCAATCCAAATATCTGCCTGTTCCAAATTTCCCAGATATCTGACCTGCTCAGGTAGGTCCACAAATGGTCAGCTTTGCAATGCAACATACAGAGAGAAGCAAAAAACCAGCAGCAGGCCAGGATACAGAACCAAGGGCAGTAATGACAGTCTTCCCAAAGGAGGCTGCTTCCTCTGCACTCACTAACCTACAACTCTTCAAGACCTGACAGGCTGATCATGGTAGTTTGATGAGAAGCAATAGTACAGATTAATCATAATTAGAATTACCAAGGACTTGTGTTTCTGAACTCACAAAATCCAAAAAGTCAAGTGGGAAGCAGGGAATGGGAAGGACAGAATGGGCCGGGATGAAAAAAATTTGAAAAACTTAGAAAGCAAACAAGGAGAAAAAATATTTGGCAAGATATTTGCAAAAAAAAAAAAAATCACCTGACTGAACATCAGAGAGGCAAGGCATATGTGCCCCTTCACGTGATGAACTCGGGTTAACCCCTCACTGAGGTTTAGCAAATACATAAGAAATGGAAGTGACTTGTAAAATGAATGTCCAATATGCCTCTCTCTTTGGAAAAGGCTTTGTGATCTGGGGACAGACCTACTGGAAGTAAATTGGGCACAGTAAATAGTTGCAGGTACTGATCTGGATTCATCTCTCTAGAATTTGGTTTATGCTGCAGAAGTGCAGAGGATGGTGTTTGCTTCCTCCAGCAAACCAGCACACAGGCGGGCACGGAGCAAATTCAGTGCCAGCCAGCAAAATCAAAGTGTGTGGAGCAAGCAATAAGATGCAGATCTGAGCAGCAGCAGCTACAGGCTCCTGAATGGCCTTGAAGAATAAAGCTTTGTCTTCCAAGCTCAGGAGGCCGAGAGGAACTCAAGCCCCAAGAGAGCCTGTGAAGGATTAGGCTCACACACACTGACCTGGCTCCACCATCACAGGAGCAGACGTGGGAGCACCTTTCTGAAGAGAAGCATCACTTTCTGTAAACCCATTTCCCACAGCAGGTTGCTTACTCTAAAAAAAGTTCCATAATTGACAGATATTCAACTCAACTATTTTTAGGTCATCTTAAGAGCTGTTTTGTTTTTGAGTGCCTGATTAAGTGCAATACTGTGCTCCAACAAAGAATTAACAGTGGCATTAATACATAATCCAAGAATTCCTCTGTGCATTTTGAAGGGATATGAGTCTAAGAGGATTGGCTGGCATAAATCTGATCACTTTTGGCATACATTTGCATGGATATGGCTTTTCCACTGGAATTTGTTCTCTATGCATTTCCACGTCTAAAAGCTTTGTTAAAGTAACCTCCAGATTTATCTTTGGTACATGATCGTTATTTTCCCCCTTCTCAGCTAAAAGGAGGTTTATTATTCTATTTTTCCAATAAAACAGCACCATCACAAAAGAAACACATTGTAGAAGGTCTGCACTTGGCTGAACACTCCAGCCCTTCAGCATTCACTGCCTGAGTCTGAAGTGCATCAGTGCTGAGCCAGGCTGGGCTTGCAACGCTGGCCTCAGCTCACACCACCTTTCTGAATGGCCACCAGGCTGAACAAATACAGAACAGGAAGCTCAAGTTTTACTTAATTGTTCTCTTTCTACCTAGAAAAGGCAGTTAGATGATTTATTCATTGTCATAACAAGACTCATTTTTGTTCATTAGGGGAAGTTAGTACTTTCTATTATTATACAACACAGGCATAGCATGTAAAATGTTTAGCCTCTCTGGAGATTGTCCAAAGCACATGCATCTCCACAGGGGCCTACACTAAAATGTGTACCTACAACCAGTAAAAAACAGTCCTGTATCAGATAAACTTCTGTTCTTGAGGGAAAAAACCCACAAATTAAGTGGGAGGTGTGGTTTAAAAACTGACCAGCCAAATACCCACCATCCTTGTAATGCTGCTTAATGTGACACTAAACTATTTCATTTTAGGAGATTCAAAAACCATATTTCTAAAATCCCTGAGTTACCACCAGTCACACAGAACCCAAGCTGAAAGTTTAACTGCGGAAGAAATTAGAACAGTGCAGGGTGCAAGTGCTACACAACTGAGGTACTGCTACATGTCTGAAGTTGCACAACATCTTTTAGTTGCATCTCTGATTACTTCTATGCTGCAGCAGCTATCTCCTTGCTGAGATGTAGCAATGATAACCTTTTTGACATGATACCCATTCTCAGTTTTGAATATAATTAAGCCAAAGGTTTGTCACTGTAGCTGCCCTGTGTCTTTTTTTGGGTTTTATATTATTTGCTCTAGGGGTCTGTTGTCTGCCCGAGCTGTGATAGGAAAGGATGTAGTGGTGGGGAAGGGAACTGGGTCCTGGTAGTTCTGGTGTGATGAAGTTCAGTCAGATATTCACCCACATCTGAGCTTTTAGTCTGGTCCACAGTGATGGTGCAAACAGCATCTGCCAGAGCCTGCATTCTAAAGCACCAGCCCCTTACAGATGTAGTAGATCTAAACTAATTAATATGGGACCATCTTGATTTCAAACCTTAAGTTTTACCTTTCCAGATCCTGAAGAGCTAATATAACACATGTATTTCCATCACTTGGTTCCTCCACAGTTTGTGCGTGGGCAAAGCACTTAGTCTTCTATTGTGTTTTTGGAACATTTTAATGCTGCTGTGGGGACAGGAAACACTTCTAACATCACAAGGAAGAATTTTCACAGGAACAGAAGGTTCCTTGTGACTCACTATATCCATAGTATTGTTCCAGCTTTAAACCAGCCGAGGTATTTGTTTCTGCAGCTCCTACTAAATCCTACTAAAATGTGCCAAAACCCCAGTGCTTTGATAGCTGGAGATCTTTTCATTTTAGCATCAACTATTCATGCTCATTTAAATCCATCTTTCCTCATGATAATGTTTTTTAAACTTTGAGAAAAACCTATAGATAGCCTAAGACAAGAAGTTTGCCTCTTCAATCTGAATGTGTAAAGTCAGTGTGAATTGAATTGAAGCCTTCAGCAAAGCTTAAAAGGCAATTTTAACACTGCCAAATTAACCACTGCATCTGAAGAAATGGTATTTTTAATGTTGCTTTTACAAGTCACTGAAATGATTTGAATGTCAAGGTAGTTTGGCAAATCTTGGACTGGCAAAATAAACAGTTCTGATAAAATTGCTCCACCTAAGAAAAGAAGTATAAATCTGTGTCAAAGACAGTTGGACACACAGTTTTTTACAACTGCAAAGACTTATTTAATGTCATTGAGAAACAAATTTTATCAAATTTTATGCCACTGGGAAACATGGCCTACTGGCTTACACACCAAAATGAGAGCATTATGAGTAACCTCAGCCTTAAGACTCTTATTTCTAACCAGAGGCTGGAGAAAAAACCCTTCTCTTTATATATATCCCAAGCACAGATTGTACTACACATCTGAACTTTGTTATTCTGGAGTTGCAAAGTCCCTCTAGAGCAGTTAAAAGTGAAGAAAGTCACCCCCAGCAATGGTTACATCACTGGACAAAGACTAGGCCAGCCAAAGTCTAAGTAATAATTCTTGGTGGTTTTTCATTTAACTCCACAGTTGTGTAAGCTATTATCTATTAAAAGTAAATCCTGGAAAGCTTTTGCCTGTTAAGTAGATAGATTTTTTTTTTTTTTTTGATCTATCCTTCATTCAGCTGAGATCAGAGGGCAAAGGTGAAAACTTACATTCTTACAGATAAGCTTTGGAATTGCAGCCATTGACCATGTTTTGATGTAAGGTGTTAACAGAATATACATTTCTCCTTATCACACTTAAGCATGCAAGCATTCATTCATTTCAAATAAGGTAAGGAAATGCCTTGCAGTACAGTCTCCTTATTAGGAACGGGGAAGCACTGGCAACAGGTAGCAGAACCACTTATGTCCCCATAGGTGTGGCCAGACTGAATTCTTTGTGTATTAGTCACACCTTAGTAATTTCTAGGATGGTTATTTATTTCTTGAAAGATAACAGTGGCCCAAAAAGCCTATTGTCTCACTGGCTCAAAAATTACCACATTTACTTAGCAGCAATGCTGGGTTTCAGTCTGGTAGCACCTCTTCTAGTGAAACTTATCCTCAGAATGAGCTTGTTGTGTGACAACCAAAAAGGGCAATGGGCCAAAGAATTACCTTCTCTTTGCCTCTTCATACTGCAGCCGTAGTCGCACCTTCTCGGCCAGCTGGTTACTGTTGCTGGCAATAAACTGAGACAAAAACATCAAATCAGTAACTTAGGAACCACTCCTCTCTTGATATTTCCTTGACACTGTTACTAGTGACACTTGATCTTGCCAAAGTAATTTTGTAGTTAAGCCAATCACAGAACAGGAACGTGCTGCATTTAAATACATTTCTCATAATTTCTTCAAATACTTGAATCCCAACAAGATTCAAAGGCCTTTTCTGGCCTAGAAAAAAGAGAAGATGCACCACATCTGTCTTGGGCTTCTATTTCTACGAATACACAAACACCTTTGTAATCCCTCTTCTTAAATGCTTTTTGCATCCTTAAGTGCTGCACTTCATTTTGGTTTGGATGACATCTTGCTTTCGTTGCAAAGTCTTAAAGACAAGGGACATCCTATCATGCCTAAATCTGCAGATCTTTACTAACACGTGTGGCCCTGACTGAATGTGGCTGCAAAATTTTTAGTAAAGGTTCACAGGAGATGCTCTGTGCTGTCCTGTGAGAAGTAAGATGCACTCCCAGCATTGATCAAGTCCTTACCAAAGGACTTGATCTGACACTTCTGATCTCCTTGAGTGTGTGGGACTGAAGGTTTATGAGCACTACAACTTTGGTGGCATCAAAACATCTGCACATAAGCTGTTGTTCTCACTTGCGACCCAGTGAAAGCCAAACACTCTTAGGGGAAGAGTCCTCATTGGAGCTCAGCCCATACAGACCTGCTGAATATTTCCTGTCTGGTAACTTATCATTGCTATAAAGAGCTAAGGGAGCATTTGTATCACAAGAATCTATGCCTACAGGCAAACACAAACTTCCTTCCCTTTTATTCCTGCCTGGGTTGCTCTGGTAGAGACAATGTGGGGAAACATCAGGTTGCCCTTAGCGATACTGCACTGCACACAAAAAAAAGTCACACTGCAGTTTAAACCAGGAGAAGTTATGATTTCAAAGACAGAAACTTGTCCATGCTTGGAAACTCATAGTGAGTTCAGAAGAATGTCTCCATGTGCACAAGGCTGCTCACATATTACTCACATTTCCTGAAACATCTGTCTGGGAGCTGACATCCAGGTACTGCCGGGGTAGCAGAGGGCTGGAGCTTTCCACAGACACGCTGCTGGCCCATAGGTCTGACTGGGATCCTCTGTCATTCACAAAGCTGTCTTTTAACCTGGCTAAGCTCTAAAACCACAAAAAATCATGAGGTGAGCTCACTTCTGCCCACAGCACCTCAGCAGCTACATAACTGCAGCCTAACCCCATGACTCAGGCCTGACCATGTTTGCTGTGCCCACCCAGACTCTACAAACTCGAGGTCAGCCATGGCTGGACTGTATTTTACACTTCTCACTTCCAGCATTTGAAGAACAGCAAAGGCTGCGGTCCAGCCATAACACAAAACTAGTTTATGTTAATAAAAACCTCAATTATGTATCCGAAATACAAAATACTTAAATGACTTCTCAGAAATTCAATCTTCTAGCAGTGGTGACACAAAATACTACAAAAGTCATCTTGTTTCCATACCTGAATGAGGTCTTGTTTTTCCTTCTCCCCTGACGTGATGGCCTTCTTGAGAGCTTTCATTTCATTTAAAATGGCTTGTGCCTCATCAAGTTTGTAGCCCCCTTGTGTATCAGACATTTTCATGTCAATTCTGTATAGAAATTAAAAAAAAGCTAACAATAACATCCAGCTAATTGAATCATCCTAGATGCATGCATCTTGACATGGATTTTTAACAAAAACACACTCCAAAGTATAAAAAGGCCAACAAAAGGAGCAAAGGACCCCACTCCCCATTGCCTAAGTTACTCCACTCAGCAGTACATTAAGCTTCAGAACTCTGACTTCAGCAATATCATCATCTCTCTGACTCCTCTGGGAGGACAAAGGTGCACACAAACCTCCCAAAGAGTTTGTTAGGGCAGACTGCTGCTAGCTGCCTTGTTCCTAACCTAGAGAGGATCAGCTTAGCCATCTATGAAAATTACCTTATTTTTAGTCAGGATTTCAAAAACCAGGAACAGACTCACATGAACAGATGTATTTGTTTGCACAACCTAATTACAAGCCACTTCATCCTTCCCTTTCCTCAAAGGAATTCTATCAGGGTTGACCCTTACAATAAATAAATATTTATCTGAAAGATGCCAGATGTCCAGTCACACAAAGGCAAGTACCTGAAACTTTTCTTCCCCTTCCACTCCACCTCCAGTTTTTCCTCAGTGCCCTAAATCAATGGCTCTTAGAATTAAGACAATGTACTCAGTAGTACAGCAACACTGAGTAAAACAGAATATCAGTTAACTGATGAGATCCTGGTTCAAAACCTTTTTGCCATGAAGTCAGTTCTAGTGTGGTCAATCCCATGCAGGCACTGATTTAAGAGAACTCGCCCATGGCTGTGTACTGCTTGCTGCCTAAAGATAGCAGCAGCAGCATCTTTCAGCTTATGTTATTTAGGCAGCTATTTATAAATGTAGTGGGGGATGCATTACAACCAGAGAGGTTCTGAAAAAAAAAAGATCTTGAGGACACACTTACTTCTTCAGTGTTTGAAATCCATGCTCTTTGTACTGGAGCTCTTGCTTCATGTGAGCTACTTCTCTCTTGAGTTTATTAACCTGCAGCAAGGTGACACATTTTTAGAATGCTATTTTAGATGAGTATTTAGGTACAGTGCTACCAATTCAATTCAAAACTTATTCAGTGTAGACAGCACTCTAAACAAAGTTTCCAGGCAATCAGCTCATCTGAAAAGCAGCAAACAGCCCTGACTACCTTCTCATCAGGACTTTATCACTGGCTAGGGCTTTATCCAGTAGCTGCTATTATACCTCTTAACCAGGAGCTCAAGGCAAGTTCCAGCCATGTAAGTGGAAAAGTTGAGGAAAATTCAAAAAAGACAGCAATGAAACACATGCCAATTTTGCTCAGAAATGTTTAAAGCCTTCCCAGTCATTAAAAAAACTGCTGAGCATCAGGACAGAAGTTACCCTGCAGCAACTGAAGGCACCCTCCAAGCTGCCCAGTGAAAAGGCCCCACTGCACAAATAACACAGCAGGATGATAATCCATATTGTAAATCCACTGACCCTACAGCTTGCTGTTTTATATTCCTCCACAGAGGCCACACTGACCTACTTTACTTTAGTCCTTTCTTCCTCCCAAACTGAGCTCTGCATGAGAGCACACCCTCCCCTGCTGACAGCCTGCACTAAGCCCTGCACAAAACAGCTGCCAGTCCCTGGGGAGGACCCGCAGCACTGGAGGAGCCAGCATGCAGCTCCACGTCCCACAGCCATCCTGCACTGCCAGCTGCCAAGCCAGGCTAAAGTCTAAGGGGGAAAAAAACCCCTGTTTCAAATTCCTAAAGCTGCAACATTAGAAAATTCTGATAAATGACCTCCTAAATGCCAATATTAGCTCTTCCAACTGCTTTGGCATCTCCTTTCAGTCTCTGCCATGAGGTCTGGAAATATCTGAACATTACTTATGGCAAGCCAAGGTCCATTTGTACTACTCACCCTGGATTTTGTAGTAGCAATCTCTGCTTTGAGGATCTCGGGGTCATACTTGGAACTTGACGAGGAGCCAGAAAGCACTGGAACAAATACAGCAGCTAGTTTAGCAGCTCTGCCTTCCTCCCTACACTTTTACCAGCCCCACCACAGATCGAGACCTCCCACCACTCCTGCACACCCAGACCTCCACACGTTGCTGGTGTAGGTCTGTTGCCCAATTTTCACATCTCACTGCTCAAAGACAGGGAAAGGCAATAGTGCGGTCAAGTACTCCACAGAAAGTACAGACTGAAGGGGCCAAAGCATGTCCTGCATCTCCAAAGTCTGGATTTGTTCCAGGTTAACACACTTAACTCCCAACAAGCTCCCAAACACGTTCACTCCATTCAATAGTGTGGCTTCCTGCATTTCCACAGGCATTTAACAGAACTGAAGGGACAGGCATTGCATGAAGGTTTACTTAATTATTTTGTTCAGACTTCCTCGTTGAGCAAACAATCCACTGAATGTTTAGAAACAAAGAAAACCAAAGAATGAGAAGAAACTGAAAAATGTGATGCAAGCCTTTTCACAGCCTTGAGGACATGACCAACCATACAATGTGTCACACCAGATTAAATCAATGTCCCACTAAGCGCAGAACTCTCCTCTCAGCAGCGATTAAACCCTTCTGCCTCAAAAGGTACAGAAGCTCCCCAATGTGCAATATTGTTAGAGGTAGCTATAGGCAAGGGAGATATTTTGATCCTTGCAGCCATCAGTTTATGCCCTATGAAACATGGGAAAGCATCTCTAGTTATTTCTGTTTGGTTGTATTTTTCGAGACAGATCTCACCTCACCCAAGTAACTCATGTTCTCAGTGTACTGCTCTGGAACACCAGTACTTGGGTAGAGTACTCCTAAGAAAAGAGCAAACCCAGTTCTTTAGAGATGAGGGACAGCACAGTTGCCAAACAAGAATCCTTTAGTTGACAGAAAACTACTTAAAAATGTTAACACCAGGCACAGGATTAGCCAGTGGAATTCTCCACCACCATGCATAACTCGGAAGAGTGAAACGGGGAATTTCTTGGCTGGCAAGAACGCAGAAAATCTGCAATACTGAGGATTACAACAAAAATTCTGGAATACATGCAGGAAATAAGTCCTGTTCTGGACATTTTCCAGCTCCTAACTAGTACCAGTAAGGAGGAAATACAGCATTCTATAAACATTTCTGCACCAAATCTTGAAGGCACATTGGTATTGGCATGTGTGTGACAGAATATGGAGCACAAGCTTCTTCACACACAGAGAGGCAATCCACCAGTGGTGACTTGGAACATGGCATAAAATACAGACCCTCAGCTTCACTAGACCATCACTCAACTACCTGAGATATAAAACTATGAAAGGGCCTGTGAATACTATCCAAGATGGACCTTCTTGCCATGTTTCTGCACTTTAAACATGGAAATCAAGGAAAATACCACATAAGTTACCTTTTTCACATTGGGCAAACCACCACAATTTTTTAGCATTTGTTGAAGCCCATGCAGAAAATCTGCACATTGACTCCAGTGACTGAGCCACACACAGGAATGTGTGTGATTGTTTCATAACAATCAAGCCTTCAGCACACAGGTGCTGGGCAGATACCATTTCTGAAACAAACTGATCAAATGTGAAGAGTGACATGGCATAATATGCCAGTGCTCTATCCAAGGAGCAGCTTCATGCCTTTTACTGTCCTACTGGGTCCACAGCTGAGGAAGTCATTGCTTAACAGTTCACTAACTACTCACAGCTGGTCTGAGAGCCCAGTTTGTGCTCCCAAACATCGTGCAGCTGCCGATACTCCTGCTGGGCCAGTTCAAGCCTCTGTTGTTTCACTTGATAGATCTCCTTCTGGGCAGCAATGGCCTCCTGGGCCAGGACCAGGTAATCCTTCAGCATGTGCTCCTGCTCCCGCCTCCATTGCACCCGAGGGTCTTCTATCTGAGTCGTTTCTTGGGGAGAAAGCAGAGGAAGGAAAGATCAACAGAATGCAGGTTTGTTCTGCTGCTTGGAAAAGCTCCACTCTTTATGCCATTTTAAAATAGTCTCTTGCCCCATCCTGTAACAAAAAAGTTGAATAAAGACATTTTCCTTTTGTCTAAGGAGGTGACTGTTAATCCAGAATGAACTCCAATGAGTTGTGCCATGCTGAATAGAACAATTCACAACAAAACTGTCATACAACTCTCCAACTCCTCTGCTGCTGAAGCCTCCCTGGTTCTGTCTCTTAAAAACATCCACCCAAGAATATGTATACACAGCTCTAAGATACTGACACTGACTGTTAGACTTATCTTTATTGAAACTGCTTTACAACATTACTAATAAAATATCTCTACTATTTCACTGAAAAAAAATCATAAAATATCATTGCCACATGACTGCATTATACTGCACCTGACAACATGAAAGCAATTACAACTCTGCCTGTCCTCTTTGGCTGCCAAATGGCTTTTATTGCAGAGGGGAAAGAAAACCTGCTCACTCAGAGTCTAGAGGTAAGTAAAAATAAAGTCTGATTAAATCACAGATTTGTGAAAGCATCTCAAATGACATTATATGAACAGAATCTCAGAGAGGTGTAAACATTTCCTTTAGGGAAAGCAGGCACAGCAGTAAATGACTGAAGGATATGGGAGGTGGAGTTTAGGGTAACATAGGGAATGCAGTCATGAGCAGTTACAGCACTTCCATCTCCCAACACCACCAATACATTGCTTTCCAGGTTTCTAATCATGAAAAAGGCATAAGCTTACAGATATGCAGCTAGTCCTAACACTAATGAGGAAAATTTATTGTCAGTGTTTGTCTCTGTTTTGTGAAGAAGTGCCCAAAACATTTTTCATTTCTATTTCAAGGCTATTACATGTTCTTGTTTGGAGCAGGTTCCAATGTTTAGTTGACCAAGTGCTCTGAACTGTCTAAACTAACATGCTTGAATAAGGATGCCTAGTTACCACATAATAAATAATTAATAGAAAGGACTTGCTTGAAACTATCAGTGGGAATCTAATCTGCATATCTTAAGAGCCTCTTTAAATATTTAGTAAAAGCTGCCAGAGTGGAAGGTATGAGCAGCTCTTAAGTGAGTCAGGCGTAAGACTAACACAGGTTGTGGGGAAGAGAAGGTAATTCTTAGCAGCAGAACTAGAAATAAAGGGGTTTACCCAAGGGACGGACACTCAGTCCTTTTCATGAGCTGTCCATGATCTTGCTGAAAGAAAAATTAATCGGCTACTCCAGCAGTAAGTTGTTTTTAACAATATCTCAAGACCCAAAAGAACACATGGCACTTCAAATTACATGGCAAACTTGGAGAAGCCACAAAATGCAATCAAAAAACCCCAGTGTAGTTTGCAGAAGCATTTTAACAAAGAGTCCTTTACAGGTCCTGAAGCAGAAGCAATATTTGAGCTGATATAATATTAAAGCTAGGCCTGGACCCAGAAACGGCCCCAAAATAATATGAGGGAAATGCAGCTGCTTGTGCCAGCTGTAGGTGTTGGTGCCCTCATGGATAGCACTGTGGTCTTAGAGGGAGCAAAAATAAGATCAGGAGGACACAGAATATGTAAGACTCTGACACCCCCATGCTGCTGCCTTGATTCTTGCCCCAAATCCCATTTTCCAGATAACCATTATCCACACCCAGATGAAGTAACTGCCTTTTCTGCACAGCTGAACCAGAAGGGGAAAGTGCTGTTACCCAGGGAGCTGCCCCCACACCCCCAGACATGCAGCTTCCCTGGACATGACTGCACAGTCACCAGAAACTGTGACTCTAATTTCCAGCACAATAAGTACGTTGGCAAAGTACCCGTGGCTCCTGAAGTCTGATGCAGGACACTGGATCATAAGTCTACCTCAACATGAGTCTTCAAGCCTGGCTATTTCCAGTTTTTCCTTAGACTAGCAGCCCATTCTTCCTATAATCCCAAGAAAGGTGGTGGAAGCTGCTGCAGGGAAAATTCCTCTCTTATAAGCAATGAGGAGGAAGACTGCAAAAGCCTCCAATCCTGAAGATCTCTGTGAGGTGGTGAAGCACTGCCAGTGCTCCAAGCCCATGCACAATCTGACAGGGAATATTCAGAGACAGGATGGACAACACACTGAGGTATTGAAATGCTTTGTGTCCAGATTTATTCTAAATATTCACCTCAACCTTTTCAGTAATCAAAGCACTAACTGTAACCTCTTGATTGCAGCTTTGAGCTTTGGTTTTCAAACATGTAAAACCAATCAATGAAAGTGTTGGCCAAGGGCTCTCACTAAGCCCCAGCTACTAAGAAATGCAAAATGCATTCAAAAGTGAGATGAAAGAACTATAGAAATGCAGGCTATTACATCATTTGTTGTCTTGTGAATTCCTAATGTAATGTTGAGCTTGTCATAAATAAATCTGCTTGCTTCATTTTGGAAGAATGTAGGCTTACAATGCTTGCATCAGCATCATTTCTTTGTGCAAATCACATTCCAAAGTTCTCCCAGAGAGACACACTCAAGGCTATGCATTAATACTGTATTAGGAATATTCTGGGTACTCAATTCAATTTAATTGTATTTATTTTCCCTCAGAGAGGTGGTTACAATTGTTCTCCATCTCACTTCTTTTAATGGCTCCTGGCTTTAGATTTAATTTAAGTCTATCCTTGGGCTTGTTTCTGATAATTAGTCTCACATACTTGTGCAGTATGAGCAAGATCCAACATGGCTCCATCCCCTTCCCATCCTCAGAATTCCACCCTGCCAGGGAATCTGCCAGAGCCCTTGGAGAGGAAGGTGGTTTTGGACACTCTCCAGAGGACACTTCAACATAAACCACAAAGATGAGCTGTTTGATTAGGTTAAGGTAAATGGATGCATTCTGCTCTATCATGATCTGGATTAGAGCTGGCATAAGAAATATGTCATGAGTTTGCTCCTCTTCTTTTTAACATTTTAGCTGAAATTCTCATTTAAATATTGTGGCCTCTGACATGCCGTAGAAGTGGAACTCTTAAGAAGGCACTGTTATTAAGCAGGTGTCAGCACAGCTGGAAGGCTTCTCTGCATGCCCACAAATCCTGTGGTGCCTGTGAGTGGCACAGACCAGGGGTAACTGCCCCAGACCTTTGCATTTTCACCCTGCACCAACTCAAATGTATAAATAAAACTATGTTTATAAATAAAACCATGGGTAACTGCCCCAGACCTGCAGCCAGACCTTTGCATGTTCACCCTGCACCAACTCAAATGTATAAATAAAACCATGTTTGGTTTGTCCCAACTGCATTCCATCGTTTAGGTTGGAAAAGGCCTTTAGGATCACTGAGTCCAACCACAAACTTAACAATGCTGGAGAGTTTCTGCTAACTGAAACACTCCAGGGCTCCAACAGGCTTCCATGTCCCACAGCTCCAAGTCAAGGCTATTTTTCCCATCCCTAGACTGTGAAATGGACACCAGACCTGTTCTTACAGACCCGTAGGAGATCCAAATTTCTGCCCTACAATTCAGCACTTTCTAAAGCAAAGTTTGTCCACTCCTCTCCCCTGCAGATCTTCTTTGTGTGATCCTGTAGACTTGCCTACCCTTTCCAACTTTCCAATAAAAAGAAAAATCAGTGTCCTGTACTTCTCAGAAAAATACTTAGGATGGAGCCATTTAAAGATATGTCATCCTATAATGACAGGATTTACATGAGTTTTAAATAAAAAATTTGTGTCACCTTTACATCTGGAAACTTACGGTCTTTGCATTGCAGGAGTCAGGCTTTTTGGGAATAGCCTTTTTTCCTTCTGCATTTTTAGTACCCAAAAGAAGTTGCTAAAGCTTGGAGAGTGCAGTCTCAGGCCAGGTGAAGTTGTGGCAGTTTTAAAAAGGGGGAGGGTGTGAAGATAAAGAGATGAAGGGGGAGGGGGAAAATCCACCAAGGAAAAAATGCACCAGACTTGCACATTTTTATTTTTGAAAAATCTTGTAATTTGAAAAAAAAAAAAAAAAAAAAAAAAAAGTTCAAGAAAGTTCAAGTTCTCAGTTGAAGTCTTAGAAGTAGATCTAAAAAAACCTCATAACTTCAAGGCACTTCTGCCTTTTAAAAGTTTCTCTCTTAGCATGAGTTGCAAGCTCCCCTAAAAGGGCCTGGGCATGGCTCTGCTGTGAATTTCTGGGCTGCAGCTGGAGCTGTTCTGTAAAGAGAATCAAAGTCACTGATTTGTTTTGCTTATTACTTTTTCAGGGAATTTGTTCTAGCATAAGCCATTACAGTTATTCTAGTAATGTCTGTAATGATATATCAAATGCTGTATTTTCTTATAATACAAATGAGCTTACAAAATCAACTCTTTTGATCTATCAAGCAATCTAGCAAAGGGTGTGGCATAGTTTGAGGACACAGGACAAAGAGACCACAGGCCTGAACCCTGAACAGGACATCCCAAGCTTACTTGAGGGTTTTGTCTCTAGCAAAGGCAGCGTGAGCTCCTGCAGCCAAGGGAGCTCGTGCTCATTCAGTTCACCCCTGCCAGGGGAATCAACACAAGACCTTTGCACTGTTTCTGATGGTCTTGCCACAGGGACAAATTCCAGGCTAAGAACAAACTCCAGATCACTGCTACCCAGTTGGACTCCTCAGTAGGACCAAATCTGACAGAGGTGTGTCCATAGTATTGGCTTGACCGTGGCTGCCAGTTTGAATTCTGCTACACAAAAGGTCTCAAATTCCTGCTTAGAGAGGGAAGTACTCTGTACGATGGATAAGGACAGGATTTGATTTCACAAGCTGCAGATCTCGTCTACTCTAAAACATGCTGTTAGCAACTCTGTGGTTTTGTGTTCAGTATATTTTAATACAGGCACAAATCTCTCTGCAGGAACACAGTAGCATGTCACTTACTGGTGTTGTGGTCTATGTAATAGACTCCGACCTGAGGGTCATAAGCTTCTTCCCATCCTAAGGGCAACTCATCACTGATGCAGTCAGCAAAGGTCAGTGGTTTAGTATACCTGAAATGCAAAACAATATTTAGCACAAATGAAAGAACACTCCCACACGCCTGTTTCAGGCAACTGACCAGAAAACAAACGACACAAGGACTTTGGTATCAAAACCAAAGAGAACTGAAAACTACTTTAAACTATTTTTGTTCTTATCAAATAATACACCACCAACTCTTCCCTTTCTCCATCTGAAGTTAGAGCAAGATGAATTCATTGTGACAGAGCTCCGAAGACTTGCCCGGCTCAGCCAGTACTCGCTCGACAAAGGAACATTAAGAACTTTGCCAGAAACAATTCCTGTCTCTCCAGTGAAAGAACAAGACTGTTTGCAGGCAAGTCCTGTACCAAAAATATGTAGACAAGAAGGAGCAAGACGAGAAATGCATTTGCATAGCATGAATAAGTAAGGCTGAACAATCAATAGCAAGTGCTGAGGACTGTGGGACCACTTGTCATGCAACTTCTCTCATTTGCATTGCAATATGCTCTGTTTCATTAATGACAAACAAGATTAGTTTCTCAGTATCAGAAAACGTGTAACCCACTCCGTCTGAACAAGGAAGTGTTTCCACAGCACTGCTCTGATGAGTTTTTCTATTACAGACCACATCCAGCAACACTCTGAAGGCTTGTATGGCTAAACACAAAGCTTAGAGTACCCACTCCTTGAGTGACCCCACAGATTTTAATCACCGAAACCATGTCCCTTTCCTCCCTTTGACTCGCAGTTAATGAGGTTCAGCTTGCACCAACAAAACTACAAACCAAACAGCACTGCAGGGAGGCACAAGCCAGGAGGAATTAATCTTGCAGGTGCCTCACATGCCCAGCTGCCAAAAGCACAATATGCCAGAGGCCCAGAGATCCATCACACAACCCCAGTGCTCTGCGTGGTGTAAGTGGAAGGGGGCTGAGCCTGTCTTCCCTTGTGGCAGAGAGCACAGGACACACAGCACAGCAGCACAGTCCCTCTAGGCAGGCACACACTGAGAGCAAAACAAAAAAACCCAGCTCTGCCAGCTGCACATCACAGGGAGCCAAAGGGGGACACAGAGCAGGTCTGCAACCCACTGCAACAGACTGAAGAGCTCTCCAGCAAGTCTTCCCTGTCCAAAGGTACTTGAGGAGGGCTGACAAAGAGTTTTACCATGTTCTGAGCAGATGTCATCTGGAGGCACTGAGAGACAGCTGGTACTCCCATATTTACATCTTACAGTCACTCATTGTTAAGAGGAATTTTAGGAAAAAGCCTTCAACTAGAAGAGGTTCAACATAAAATCAGCATTTAACAACTAACGTAATTCCCCCTAAATATGACCTATAAGTCTGGTATGCAGCAAGAACGGGGTGGGAACATTTTTGTAAAAGCTATGTAAACCACTAACACCTCTAATTTACCTGCTTTTGCATCTCCCTTTCAACACATTGCCTTTGCCATATGAAGCAGAGTTTCAATCATTATTCTCTCAGAAAATCTCAATTTAAGATCTGCAGTGCAAAAGAACTCAGAGCTTCACAACATAAAACTGTAAAACTTTCCCAATGAAGTTTCACCAAAGGGTTCATTTTTACAGTTCTTAATCTAGACTGTGTACCAAAAGTGTGTTTGTACAGAAAATAGAGATTGCCTGAAAATAAAATAGAATCTCATTGCTTGTGATTGCTATCCCTTATCCCATGTTCTTCCCTGTGGATCAAGCTGTTTTCTCAGCCTGAGTACCCAATATATGCTGCTCTGAGTTGATCAAATCAAAGATGCACAAGGGTAAAAATGCAGAGCAAGGTCAGATACAAGCCACTCTCTGGAGATGAAAGTGCTGTAGCAAACGTGTTGGCAATGTTAAGTTAAACACCAGGGTTAACACTTTCCCCCCTCTCTGAAAATGGCATCTCATTTTATTTTTATTTTTACTGAACCACAATAGTGGTTCATGTGGAAGCAGCCCAGGTGAGGGAGGGCACAGAGCTAAATGCTGAATGAGATGGATCTGCTCCCATCCCTGGGAGGGGTACAGTCATGCTGGGATCATAGAACCACGGAATATCCCAAGCTGGAAGGGACCCAAAGGGTTCATCCAGTCCAGCTCCTGTCCCTGCCCAGACACCCCAACAATCCCACCCTGAGCATCCCTGGCAGTGCTGTCCAAACCCTCCAGGAGCTCTGGCAGCCTTGGGGCTGTGCCCATTCCCTGGAGAGCCTGGGCAGTTCCCAGCACCCTCTGGCTGAAAAAACTTTTTTCCTCTATCCAACCTAAACCTCCAGGCTCAGTCTCACACTGTTTCCTTGAGTCCTGCCAGTGGTCATGGTACAGATCAGTGCCTGCCCCTCTGCTTCCCCTCACGAGGAAGCTGCAGACCACAAATGAGGTCTCTCCTCTGTCTCCTCTCCTCCAGGCTGAGTAAACCAGGTGCCCTCAGCCACTCCTCATACAGCTTCTCCTCCAGACCCTCCACCATCCTCATGGCTGTCCTCTGGACCCTCTCTAATGCTTTCAGGTCTCTGTTTATATCGTGGTGCCCACAACTGCCCCCAGCAATCACGGTGGGGCTGCAAGGCCACAGGAAATCCAAGGGGTCTCTTCCAGTGCATCATTTGGTTAGCAGCACTCTAAACACTGCTGTGAATTAGTGGCATGATGGCTGCTCTGCCACTTCTGTAGAGAGCTCTGTAAGAAGAGGTGCAATTCCACCCGGGGTCTGCAGTCCCTGGCACTGCACACCAGCTCCATCCAGCCCTGCAGTGATTAAACCAGGAGCCATGCATCTCCCATGTCCCAGCTACAGTGCTCAACATTTCTGGTGAGTGATCCAAACAAGAATCCCTCAACATGGAGCAGTAATTAAACCCCTACTTAAAGCACATTAAGTGAGGGCATGCTGCAGACATAAAACACACCTCAGTAAATTAATTTCTGTTACACACTGAGTGGAGTTTCTTGCAGAATTCTGCTCAAGAATCACACCTAACATTAATACTAAACCCTGTCTTGGTAAAAAACAAAAACCAGTGTGGAGCTGCACTATCAGCCCTAGGTCTTTGGAGTACTTTCATCAGGGAATGGCACTGTAGTGCCAACTTTGGTGCTCCAAAGTGTAACACCAAACTTATAAAGCATCTGTTCAGCTTTTGTCCAGTCCTACTTTGTTAGAAGCAGCTGAATTCCTTATAAAAGTGCTCAGAAACTGTCAGACTCAACAGGAAGCCAGGACCAAGCAACTGAAGGATGCTTATTCCTATTTTCCATATGAAATGCAATGCATGAACTACATCCAGCCAGTTCTTTCAGTTAGAGTTTTGGAAAAAAGAAAAAAGCAGGGCAGGATCAGTCTGCTATAGCAATGACACAAGCCAACTGGAGACTTGCCAGGGCACAGAAACAGACAATTATTTCACTTTTGAGACTGATATTTTCAGCATATCTCACAATGAGCACCCATCACCAAGCACAGACTAATGCCCTCCTTGCTGGCTGCCCAAAGCTTCCTACTATCCCATTTGAACAGAGGAGAAATCTGTCATTCAACTAGCAAACAGAATAATAATAAGTTTTATAATTATTATAAGAGTGTAATTCCACTTGTTATAGACAAAATAGCTATATTCCCAAGTAACTGCAGCTTCATAACCATATTACTTACTTTTCTAAGCTCCTTTCCCTAGCTGTTGTGGGAAAAACAGGCACAAATCAAAGTAGCAATGGTACAATTAGATGAAAGACACGTAATATGGCGGATAGCAAGACTCTGAATACAGCATAAAAAAAAAAAGAGATTGTTTCCTTGTTTTAAGATATGATTTTAGGGGTTGTTATGAAGACTAAAATAAACCAATTTTCCAGAAGGGATCCAAAAATGCAGTGTTTCCCCGAGCATACTCACAATGACAGATTAAAGAGCAAAAGGAGAAGCTTTTTTCTCACAGCAGGACATGATTTAGTCAGTGCATTACTGCTGCATAAAATAGCAACAAGTGGGAAGTTAAAGCTAGGACACATCTGCAGGACTATCCCTTTGAAACTTCTCCTTTTCAATGCAAAAATACCTTGGAAAAAAACCTCCTCAGCTCAGTGAAACCACATTAGCACACAATAGCTCCTCCCTGGAGCTGGACTCAAAGCAGCCATGCACAGAAGGGGACCCCTTTCACCACCGTGCCTGTAACTAAGGAAGGAAATCTGCAAAATGGTTTGTGCATTCCTTACCCTCCTTCCTTAGGGAAACCTTCAGATGCATTCACCCAGTTTCCACACAAAAGCAATGCATCCAAAAGTTCAGAAAATTTTGGCTCTATGACTTCTGATCTCCAGTCACAAAGAGGGAACCAAGAGGCTAAACTTAAGATCTGTACATATAGCACTTTATATGAAACCCAAACTGGCCTAGTTAAAAGAGATGACACTTTGGGACAAGAGTCTGTTTATATCTTCCAGCCATGCTCCCTTTGCTCTGACACCCATCAGACATAAGTTAGACCTGAAGTACTCCTCAAGTGCTTTATCTGCTTCTAAGCTGGAGGCTGAGCTTGGTGTAGGAGCTCTACAAGAGAAACTAGTCTGAGCTAGAGAAGACATTTGTAAATCATAGCCTAACTCTGGCCTTCTAGCTCACCCATACTGATGCCTCAAGTTTTAGCTCATATATTTTTTAGACTCTGTGCTGTTTTAGTGGTAGTTTTAACATTTCATATTAAATGCTACTGAGGTCTCTTCACAGAGCAGATAGACAAAACAATTCCTTCTCTGGTTTGATACCAAGGACAACTTTCAGACCCAAGAAGGAAACCAACGGTGAAGTGAGAACATAAACCAAGGAGGATGGAGCTTCATAACCTGCAGCTGTGGTTGGACAATTGATTCTAATATGATAATGGACCAGAAATTATAAAAGTGTGAGACCTTGTGATCAGTCATCCATTTTGTGACCATTTTGGGGTCACCTTGGGTGTGGTCAGGCTGGACCCTTGTGCTGCTCAGGTGTGCCCATTGAGGCCTTTTAATAAATCCCTGCTTTATCTTTTTGCTCTGCCCAGTCTCTGTTCCAGGTCAGCCTCCAGAAGGCATCAATACATTCACCTCACAGGAACTCACCCATAGCTCACATTGGTCATACCTGTGACTGCCATTCCCCCACAGGTATGTTTAAATTGGGGTCATTGTTAGGAATATTTAGTACTTTGAAAAAGACATATCAACCTACATCTATCCATTTCCATATTTTCTTAGCTTCCAGTAAATAATTTTTTATATTTCACTTCATTCAAGAAATTCAAATTTACTGGAGCAAGTGCAATTCCTCATTAGGACACCTGGAAAACAGTTACCCACAGCAACCACCACACACAGCAGGTCAAGGTCACCGTTTCAGAAACTAATCCTGGTAACAGAGGTAAAAGAAGAGCATCACCCATCTTCCTAATCTGAGGAGCATCTGACAGTCTTCAGGCAGAGACGGGACAAGGATAAAGCCACTGCTCACCACCAACCATGGTGAACATTGTGGGACACTTCCATCTTGGCAAAATGTTTGCCCCACAGTAGCTCAACTATTTGTACAGCAAATGATGTCCAAATCCCACTTGCACAGCAGGAAACAGAAAGCTACCTTCCTACCTCTATTTTTAAGTCACATTAAAACGAGAAGGTTTTCTATATTTCTTATTTTTGATCACCTTCAGTTTCTATCACAGATAAAACTGGAAGCCAATGTTATCATGTGCAAACAGTATTAAATGGAAACTTGCTCATCTGAGATTCAGAAAGCCTTTCTATATTCTTGAACTCCACTGTTGTCAATCAAAAACCTCATTACATGGGAAACTGAAGGCAAATAATCCTTGTATAACCAGTTTTTGATTGACAGAAGGTTTGTTAAACATGGCTGTACAGAGGTTCCTGGCAGGAGATGGAGATGGGTGACCTGTGCCACTTACAAATCTGGAGTTAATACTACAACGGTAACAGAAATCAATTCTGAACTTCCTAAACCAGGAAATGGTATTTTTGTAATTACTGCATTTCGGTATCAACTGGGGGCCTGCAGCAGTAAACCACGAGCAGCTCCTGGTGAGGCTCACAGCCATGAGGATGCAAGTGCACATAGGTGGATGTGCTCTTAGCAAACACCGTGCTTGGGTCACCGAGAAGGTTTACAAACCAACAGTGCAGTGCCAAGCCTCCACACTGAGCACAAACTCACTTAATCCCTGTGTTTGCAGGGCTCCTCAGACCCCGTAACAAAGTAAAGCCATTTAAACAGGAGAGCCTTATTTTAATCAGTTCAGGACACATCACATGGGCTCCGATGAAATCCTTCATGACTCTACTGAGACAGGACAGAGCAGGGGATTTCCTGCAGTTTGCTGTACCCATAGCAGCAGCTCACTGCACCAGGAACAAAGGCAGCACCTGGATCACTCAGGACGTGTCAGCTCCTCTTACAGCTACAGCTTGAGCCACCAAACTCTGACAAACCCCCCACCAGCCCTGCTGAGCTCTCTCCTCCCCTCCTGCACTCACACGTACACAGCAAATGTGTGAGGCAGACAAGCCTCATGGGCAAGAAGTGAAGCCAGATGACACAATTATGAGTTGTGGCAGATACTTCCACTCATACCATTTCTCTTACAAAACCAAACAGCTTTTCAACCATTCAAAGCATTTTGCAGGAGAAGCTTGGAGTCATGTTTTATTTTCAATGGCTTCTAATTTTTAAAATTTAAAAAAATTTATTTTTTTTTTTTTACACAGCATTTCTTTATTTCTTGTTTGAATAAAACTCACTACTCATTATGTGCCGGGATGCACTACACAGACCAGGACAGAGAATGAGCTAAAGGCACCTCAATTCCAGCTGTGACACTGGGGTTGCTGGGCACGCAGCATTTTGAGGAACTCAAACTTCCAGCAGAGCTGCTGCTGGAACTCAGAAGGCTGCTGCAAGAATCACTGCCAGGCGGCTCCACACGATGACATACAAGCTTCTTTGTTTTTAATGAGGTCATCTCATTCTCAAGACAGACGATGATTATTTTTAAACTTCAGCACAGAAAAACCTATCACTTTTCTGTAGTCCTAGAAAATTTGTCTGCAATCTCCTCCTCACAAAAGCTTTTAAAAATAGACACCTACACATTTATTACTCAACTTGGTGATCCAGCCTTCAAACACCCCAGGGCCATTCGTCACTATAGTAACTATTTTCCCTGGGAACATCATCTCTCACTGCAGGGAGGATTGCCTTTGGAGGCTGCAGGTGTGGCAGTGAATGTTTTATGATCTTGCTGGCAAAGCTTTTCTCACCCCATCTCCACACACCTGTGCAGGACAATGCTCCCTTGGATTCCCACTCCAACAGCAGTTGGGGAACAGGACTCATCCCAACAACCAGCAGTGACACAGCAGGCAGCTCCAGGCCAAGTGACACCAAAGCCTCACCAGCTGCAGGGCAGTGGGAGGGGGAGACCTTTACCAGAGGAGCAGAATGGCTCAATTCAGGACCACCATTAGCAGAGGGGAACCATGGGCACATGGGCACATTCCTATGTGCTTGCCAGGTAACAAGGAAAAGCTTTTAAAAAGTGATCACAGATTTGAGAAGCTTCTTAACTATACTCCAAGGAGTCCAACAAGAGATCAAATACAACATTTCAAAGTTTTGGAAGGCAGACATTTTGCAAAAACTCACACGAAGGCCAAGTCACCCTAAACTTCCAGTTACCTCAAGCACATGTCATTTCAGTAACTGCCAATGTGTGGTCCTGGTCTTGCTGTGATGAAAGATAACTGGGAACAGAATTACACTCTTGTAGTAAAATGGGGTCAACTCTGAGAAAAAAAAGCCTATTTGAAGCTGTTAGTGTAAACCAAACAAATTTAAACTAAATTTAAACTAAAATATAAACATTACCAAGAGAAATGTCTTAAAATAAACAACACATATCCGCAAGCAACTCAAACTGCAGAGCTGTTTGCTTTCCAGAAGTAGTGGCCTTCACTGCCATGGCTATTGAGCATCTTCTCAGCCTCTTGAAAACCTCTTTCCCCTTGTATTTCCTCCTGGCCCCCAATGCTTCATGCTTTGGGCCACCTCTAGGATAAGCAAGTCCAACAACTATCCTCAGAGCATATTTTCCAAGCTATCTTAATTTTACACATTTTTACTGGCACTCTAGAACTCAGTGATATTTTCTGGCCAGGCCATGAGGGTAACCTCTGTACCTCGTTACAGTGATCTTGAGTTGTGTGTAATTTGCCAATTGGACCCTCTAATGCTTTCACATGAGCAGGTAACATCTAAATTCTTCTTTTATACAGAAATTAGTCACATACTGCACAAGCAGATTCTCCACTGAAAAGATATCAGAAGACACCAAAGACACCTGAAAGTCAGGCACCAGTCTGTATTTCAGGTATTCAATTAGTCAAAGAGATTCACAGAAGCATTAATCTATATAATACATGGTTTATGACCCCACCAGGGACAAAAAAGTATGCCTGGAACACCAGTACAGTCAGCTGCTAGCTTGTTCTATCCACTTCTGAAAAGGCCTGCATGTTTACAAACTCTGCTTTGTACACACTGACAGTCTGTTTGACTGTGTATGTCTTTTCAGTGCAGATCATTTACCTCTGGAAGCAAAGAACAACTAAATTATTTGCAAGGAGAAGGCTATCAAAACCCACTTGCAGATTTTAGATCATTCCCAGTGATTAACAAACCGGTTCTGCAAGCAGGAGGTCAGTCCTACCTTCTTAATCACTCAAATGCAAAAATTCCTGGGATAGTTCAAGGTTAAAAAGTCAGGAAATGGGAGATGAGGCTTCTCACAACATTAACTTGCCAGCCAGCCTCTATATCCTGCATGCTTTCCTGAACCAATTAAGCAGAAAAGATATAAAAGTGTAAGGTACAACTTGGTGAGAACAGTACCACACAACTGAATTAAAAAAGCATGCAAGAGCTGGAATTTACCCATGCAAGTAATTCAAGCATCTTTAATTTAAAATAGCTGAAATTGGTTTTTAAGTTTGCTTTCAGTTCTTCTAGGATGAAAAGCAGCCTTGCCACAAGCACAGCCTGAGTAGATTAATTAAAAATAAGTCAGCTTTCTCTTCACTTGGAAGCTCAACTGTTCTTGAATAAGGGGACTGGCCACTTTAGAGTATGGGGTAAATTGCCTACCAGGCATCCAGAGTAGTCAGACTAGTTCCCTGACATATTTGGGAGATTATGAACTGGAAGGCTCTGTCTCTGCTCTTACAGCCTGCATTCCTGCTTCCCTGAAAGGCTGCCTAGTGTGGGTGGCAGCAGTTTATATTGGCAAGATGCCTCAAGATAAGGAGGTGTATAGGACAAACTCCCCCCACAATACAGCTCCTAGAGAAGGGAACCAATAGCTACTGTCAGGAAAAGATAAATATTTGAGATCTCAGCAAGGAGGCAAGTATGGAATAATTGCCCTACCTCAGCATTCAGGAACACGTGCAGGGCAGTGAGCACTGGGCTGCAGGGATGATGGGGAGGAGATTTGGGATTCACTCCACAACTGGGCTTCATCAGACACTGAATTTACACTTCATGTACAGTGATCACAAATCTGAATTCTTTCAGAAGAAAAGCACTTCTCACCAGCATGTTCTATCTGTGAACAGCAAATGCCACGTGCAACAGCTGCCTCCTGCAACCTGCCTGCTGCCAGCTCCTGTGCCCTTCATGCACATGACATTTAAAGGGGGAAAACAGACAACTCTAGGGTGGCATCACTGGACCCATCTAATCTCCCCAGTGTAGAAAACAAGCATTGCTAGTACAAAAATCTGTTTGGAAAGGACAAGAAAAGCACAGGAGTTTGCTTTACCTGCACCATGGTTGGCATGCTGCTCCCTGGTTCACCTCCTGCTAGCACTGGGCTAACTGCTCATCTATACAGCAGCTTTGGTGGGGCTGCCTGCTTGCTGTTTGTATATTATAAATGTTCTGACTGAGTTATAGAGCTACCTGGAGGTCCCAACCCCCAGTAGCAACATTAGCAGGCTCTCTGGTCTGCACCCCTTGCAGAACACAGTCTAGGCAAGCAGCAGGGCATCACCAGAGCACCTTCTGCTCCTTGCCCTAAGTCAGATCAGCTGCAGCCACTCAGCTCCTACCCTGTGCCTAGTTCTGACAACATTACTGCATGGCTCTGAGCTGACATCAGCCTGCCCCCTTGGAAATCTGGCCAGATAGAGCAGAACCCTGTTATACAGAGGAAACCACCAAGCCACGTGAACCCCCAAGGGGCCTCAGGGCACACACAGTGTCCCATCAACGCCATCACCAAGTATGAACAGGAGTATTTCTGGCTGCTTGCAAGAATCAGAGCAGATGCCTGGTCAAGATGATGCCAGAGCAGTGGAGAACACAAGAGAACAAAAATCCTTCTGCTTGCAAAGCAGCTGTGAATTCAAGATACAGAATACTTACCCGAGCATAAGCATTGCCCTGCAGACTGCAATCCATGTCATTCCTTCAAGAAACCAAAACTATTTCAACAGACTCAGCCTTGTGAGTTAGCACCGAGGACAGCCTTTGGAAATGAAAGCATGGCAACTCACTTCTGATCCAAAGAGGAGGAAGCCCAGGTTGCACAGCCCTCAGCTCATGAATGCAGCACTGCTGAAGCACAAAAGCACTTGGAATTCACAATATGAGCTTTACAATCTACTACTGCTGCTGTAAGTGTTGAGGCAATGTGTTCTCAGATCCTGAAAAGCCATACTGTATAAAAATGAACAGAAATGTCAGAACAAGAACAAATTTCCAGAACAACCCTGTGAGAGTAAAGTTTTAAGAGTTGTAGTTAGAAAGTAAGAGTGTAAAATTAATAGGTTTAGTATCTTTTTCATCCAAAGTAACAAAGCCTTGATTTACCACAGTTAAGCCACACAAAAAAAAAAAAAATCATGCCAAACTGTGTTTATAGGCAGAACTGTACAAAGCACTAAACATAGCTTAGTACTTCACACATTGCAAGGGAGTTGATACAAATCAACAACTATTGAAGGCTGCTCACGCATCTGAGGACAGCAAAAGTGAGATTTGCATCACCAAGTGAGTTTGATTGATTTACTCTCACAAACATCGTTTATTTTTAATGATCCACTATGAATATATTTTGCCAACAGATCAAATTTGTGTTAACATGGAACTTACAACGCCACTTGCTCTCTTACATTCCCCTTTCCCATCTATCTTGAGTAGTTTAAAGCCCACTTAACAGTCATCCTGCCAGCTCAGAAATGGCACAAGCCAGCTGAGGATTTCGTTTTTCAGTTATTCCTCAGTTCAAAACACACAGCATTTCTTTCCACTGAGAGATGTATGCATCTCTATGTATGCAGAGACTCAGCATACATATCACTTTATCGCTGCTGCTCACACTTCATGCTGCAGGTATGTGTCAGAGACACACCTTACATAGTCTCATTATTAATATTTAGCTACTATTTAACTTTAGTTTATGACCAAGAGCACAGGAGCCTCCTTCCTTCCAAAGGAACAATCTTCCTCTTTCCAGTATACCCTGGGGAAGGTGGCGAAACCCACAGATTGTTTGTGTCTTTTTGCTATCTCTGTATTCCCACTTTTCCCATATATTTGCAGTAGGTAAGTGCCTCAGTCAAGCTCCTGGCTTTTCTGACAGCAGACACCAGCATCACCATCCTAGCTGTTCCACATTAAGAAATGAAGGAGGCAAATCCCAACCAACAAGTTACATACCATCGCAGCTTTACAAGCCAGATAACCCCAGGGAAAAAGGCCAGAGATGCCAGATTTGTCTTAAGTATCATGGCAAACAAAAGCTGAAGCCATGGCATGAAGCTCAGAGCAATGAAGAAGCTGGCCAGCAAGGCCACCAGGTTTGACTGAAAAGGTGTGTTCACACCATCCTGTGCTTTGTTCAGCAGCAGGCTCTGGACATGCAGCACATTCTCTGTAATCTCACTAGGTACAGCACACAGCCTACACCCATCCTGACAACTCTGCCACTCAACATGACTTCCACAGGAGCATCAAAGGTGGTGGCAGAACTACTCGTGTCACACTCCTCAGCCAGCTGATCCAGCTCATTCAACAGGGAAAATCTTCATGTACTACGGTCACGGGACTGCCCTCACCAGCAGGGGCGAGTTCCCACCTCCCTTGGGCTGACGCCACCCCATTCCACAGGACCTAAAAGCTAATGTCCCAAGGTCGGTAGTACACATCCAAATTCCTACATCTTCTAAAACCGAAAAAAAATCTGAACTTGTTAAGTGAGATAAGGTTTTATGCAAATGCTCTAAGCTAAGTATTTAGAAAGGAATTATCAAAGACATCTGTAAATGCCTGAATTCCTCCAACAAAAAAACCACAGTACTCAGGGGTATGTTCCTATAACCATAGAGAAAGACAGGTTTTATTCTGTCCTTGTCAAGAGGGAAAAAAACCTACCACAAACCAATGAATTTTAAATATCTGCTTCCAAAGCTGCAGCGCAGCCTCAGCAACAGAAGTGCCACAGTCAAGCTGTAACAATACTTAAGATTTCTTCAGGAATGCAGCATTTTTCATTTTACAGTGCATATTCATAGCAGTAAGTGTTGATTACTTTTTGCCCTGCAAGGGTTGCTTTATCTGTACAGTGTCACTTTCCTGGTACACGTGTCAGGATTAGAAGCGCCCAAAAAGCATCTCAGAAAAGGATCAATTTCTAGAAGATGCAGTTATTTAACCTGAATTAGCATGTGACTGTATAAGTACATGTGCTAGCACAGGGGAAAGAGGGAGAATTGTGTTGGATCCACAGCACAAAGACATCAGCAATGGAGCTAAGGGTTTATTGCTCCCAAAAAAAACATCTCTCCCACTGCTCCCTACACAGCTTTTCCTTGCTTCTCTTCCCAGACCAGCAGCTCTGCAACCTCCAAACCCTCCTACAAACTGCTTCTGTTCAGCAACAGAGCAGAACAGCACCCAAACTCTTCTGACCAGGGCATTCCCAGCTGGGTTAGGGAGGCTCAGCAGCCGACAATGTGCCAGGGGTGGAGGAATGTCAGGAACAGAAGCAGCACTGGGGAAAACCACAATCCCCTGGCTGGCTGGGATGAGCTGTCTGGCTGCTCACCGGATTTCTGGGCACCAAACTCACCGATGAGCTTCACCTGCCACGGAATCGTAATTAAACCTGGCCCTCTCAAGCGGCCCATCTCCAGCTGCCAGAGCTCGCCTTGCTACTGCCTTCAGGCTCATTATTACTTATAAATGCACAGAAACAGTCAACTCCAGATGCCGACCCCTTCGATTCACACAGGCTGAGCCCACCGCAGCCCTCGGGGGCACAGCCGGGCTGTGGGAAGGCATGTGGCGGAGCCGTGCAGCCAGCCCTGCCGGCCGGGCTGTGCGCGGAGGAATGCGCTCCCTCACCGCACCTTTTCATCTCGATAAGGATTTTCAAGGTCATGCTCGCTCCCTTGCCGGCTCCTCCCCGGCTCCAATGAAATCCCAAGCACGCAGCCCCGGGCCCCGGTGCTGCTGCCACCCTCAGCGTCTCCCGGACACCGGCACAACCTGTCGCATTCCTCCGGGCAGCGCGGCCCAGCCTCCCCGCGGCCGGCACCGCTCTGCTCCCGGCCCGGCAGCACCTCCCGCCTGCCCTCCAGGGCCGGGAGAGCTCCGACTAACACTCCTGAATTAAACACTGGGCTCCAGTGTGGGCCAATGCCTAATCGAACTCACGGACTCTCGTGGTAGCTCAGGCTGTGCACACTGAAGCACTTGGCTGCATCATCTGCTGAGCCTGTCTTCAAGGGCACTCACTGTCTGGGGACTGCCTTGGGGACAGCCCCTGTCCCCAGAGCAGCCAGCCAAACCAGCCCAGCATCGGCAGCCGAGGGGGAAAGAGGAGCTGCTGCCAGCCCAGGGCTCAGGGACAGGCAGAGGTGGTGGCACTGGGCCTGGAAGCCCTTCTCCTGCGGGCACAGGGGATGCAGCCCCCTCTCTTGCACCCAGCAGTCATCACTGCATTGATACAAGCAGCTTAAGGACCTGCATGCACTCCCTACACCACACAGGATTTTTAGGGAGCTACTGGAGAATCGTACATGCTGCCAGCTTACAAAGCCAGCTAATTATACAATCTGTTAAGCATGTATGCGCACACAACAGTGCTTTGAGTCATTAGAGGACGGGATTTATACTTCACTGCACGCATCTTGCTCTTTGTGAGTGCGTGCCTGGATACAGCCAAAACGAACACAAGTATCTGGAATGTCTGCAGCTCCCAGGCCAGTGCATCTGAATACAAAGCTGAGCCCTGCGAGGCTCAGGCTGGCTGCTGTGACCCTCACTTGCACATACTGCTTCCCCAAAGATGGTTAAAATCCTTACTCCCTTTTCTATCACTGAGCAGCTGGAAGCAGACTGCAGCATAACATTCAAGCTGTATTCTGAAGCTGTAAGAGGGATGTCAGGGAGGACACGGCAGCAGTGCAGGTGATGGTTTGTGAGGACAAAGCTCACCATGGGAGCCCACGGCGGGGCTGTCCCGGGTTATCCCGGCAGAAGGGTCGGAGGGATCGCGGTTCCTATGGCAGCAGCCACTGCTCGAGGGCCGAGCCCACGCCAGATGGAGATCCCTGTCCTAGGTGTTTGCCAGACAGAGCATGCTGCAGCACACCAGGGATGTCTGTTCCCTTCAGTCATCACCAGTTCATTTACTGCTGCCCAGTTTTGCTCTGCAAGGCAGCAGTTCTCCCCAGAGGACCCACACGGGTGGGGTCTCTGACAGTGGCTCAGACCAGGGCTCCCTTCCATGCTGCAGGTGGCCAAGCCATGCAGGGGCTTTTTATGCAAAAACTGAAAGTAACAGCTATGTTTTTCATGGATTATATATGATGTTTCTGACAATTCTTCAATTTCTTCTGCTGAGAATTTCAATTCAGCTTCCCAAATCTCTACATATCCAACAAAACACGCTGATGAACTCTAACCACCCCAAGTGGCTTTATCCACATAGCATGGCTACCTCCTATGGACAGCCCTATCCTAAGCTATCACATGCCTACAGCTTATGCTATACTTTCAAAAGGATGTATTTGGCACTGGATTTTCCATTTTTACCATCCATGTATTGCCATATTGCCTATTATTTAATGTGAACTCCAAAAAAGGATTTTAAGCATTTGGTGCAGAATGCACAGAATATTATTTTGGGGCTTTGTAACAAGTCAAGCCAAACCACCTCCATTTTCACATGTGTTACTTCCCTGCAAGTTGAGGGAAGTAGCAGAAGGCATAAATCTGTAAGCGCTTCAAGCTTTGTATTGAAAAATATAAGTTAACCAAAATAAGTTCTTAAAATCTTGTAGAGGCCACACAAACCTAGCACAGTAGGAAATCACACTTCTTTGTGTTGTGCCATATCAAGCCCCAGCTCCTGTTCATCTGTAACAAGGTATTTTCTTTCTCTCAGTTTTCAATGCAGGGGATGTAGTCAGGAAAAGAAGATGGTGAGCTCCACCTAAGCTATCCTCACAAAAAAAAAAAAAAAAAAAAAAAAGCCCTCTTTGTAAAGCTACCTAGCAAACAAGTTGCAGGATCTGCAGGTGCTTTAAAGCACAAGACATTTCACTCCTGAGATTTTCTTGTAGGGCCTGGAAGACCCCAAGTTGCTAGTACCTTCCCCTGAAATTTAGAAAGCAAGGTTCTGAAAAACAAGCTACTTCAAAGCTAGCCTTCTCTATGCACAATCCAAATTTTTTATAGCTGACATTGTTAGAAAGACATTCCTGTCCAGCTTACCTCAGCTGTGCTTTCCCTTCTTCCATCCACATAAAAAAGGAGAAAGCTGGGTTGTTTTGTTGGGGATTTTTTTTTTTTTAGACAGTGTAAAGTAGTAGTCCTTGCCAAGATCCCTCAGTAACACTTTTTCTCCATCACTATCAGGTTTTGTAGCCTTTATATATGCCAAGGGATAAGAAGCAGCTGAATGAGTCAGTCTCCCTCAGACAAAACCAGTATTTGTTGCAAGACACTTGAGGTAAAACTGAAGCAGCTGGGGAGGTGGAAAGTGTTATCTGAACACCCACTCCTCTGTGGGTACAGAAAATGAGGAATTCAGGAGTACAGCCTGCACACACCATGTGTGCTGCTCTCCAGGCAAACCACACCAGGCACTGTGCAAATCATCAGTTGCTTGATCTGCCTCAGCTGAAGCTTGTTTATAACTTACTGAAGCTGTTCGAATGCAACCACCACTACTGCTCAAGGCAATTACCTAAAATATCTCAGCTATTCATTTTCATCCTTACGTCAAAGCTGTGTTTAATGGATCTGACACTGTGCCTTACAGTACCCTACACCTGCTGTTAGGTAAGCCACCACAAGAGCTTACAGGTTTGAAATTTGCTGCTTAACTCAGTACTACTTCACCATCAGCACCTGAATGAAATGCGACTCCCATGCCAGTAATTTTTTTTCAGCAGTTTCACTGTGTTACCCTTTTTATTCATTTCTACCCAAACGCTGATCTATACCACCAGTGCAGAATTCACAACATTCATATTAACTTACTGCCACCAGCTCAGGTAAATAAATTATTATCCACAGTTCAGCTCACCTGCAAAGATCAAGCTGAAATTCTCTGACAAAGTACTCCTGCTGCCCTTGTCCAGTAACTTTAATCTAATCTACAGACTGATCCAGAGAGTCAGCTTGCTATCAAGTTCCAAAATCAGTGATGAATCTGCAGAACTATTAAAAACACAGACCTTACGGGCAAAGGTGTTTGAACACTCTGCTCCCCACTAATAATGTCCTTTGTTCGATGTCCTTCTTATAATTGCCAGATCAATGGCATAAACAGATGATTCTACTGTTCCCAAGCAGTGAAGACAAAGGGTGGTGATACTGCAGAAACTGCAGCGGTCAGGATGAATGAAATACAACATTGAAATTCTAACAGCACCTCAGAGAAAATATTGAGTGTTTTGCTAGACTCCCAAGCAACCACATGCTGAGCAAGGCCAACAAGCAGATAAAACGGTGCCTCCAGTTCTGCATGCAGAAGGTACAGGGAGGACATCCAGAAAGCAGCACATACCTTTTCAGGTGTCACCTTCACTGTGTCGCAGCAGATGGAATTACAGCCCACAGCGCAGCACTGAGAAAGCATCAATCTGATATTTAAGCTGTCTGCTTTGAAAGACAAACTACAAGTGACACAGCTGCCTGGCTGAACCCACACTCACCACCCGTGGTGCCAGGCAAGCACAGCACAACTGCACTGACAGCAGCTCAGGAGTGAGCCGTGACTTCCAGGGGAACCATGCTTGGCAGGAAGGTCACTCCCACCTCAACTTGTCACCGCTGCCAGATAGTCCTTGGGCTGTTCCAACCTACTGCAGCAGCAGAAACAGTGCCCAAAAAGAGAGGAAGCAGTTTTCTGCATGCCAGCAAAATCAGGAGTCAGATGGGCACCCGGGCTAAAGGAATGGCCACCTCCCACAGCAGGATGGCTCAGTTGCTCCTCAGCCCACTCCAGCCCTGCCAGTAGGGCTTGTGCTCAGGCCCAGAGCCAGAACCAACCTCGAGGATAAAGATTTTTACTTCTTCTACCAGCAAAATTGCAAGTGGTTACAATACTGTAAGCAATGGCTCACTGCACCCTTCTGAGATTGATCCAGAGGCAGCCACTTATAGATAGAAAAACAGGGAGGAATTCAAATTCACCTCCCATCCAGCCTCCACTTGAATAGCACTCTTCCAATTATTTGCAAATAACTTCACCTCTTTTAGCTTTCCTCATCACATACAATAAAAAATACTGGCATAAAACTAGCTCATACATCTGATCACAGTAACCAGAAACACCACACATCACACACCAGCCATTCCCCTGTGTGCAGCTGAACTGCTCCATGGGTGAAGTGCCCACCCTATAAAGCCAAGAAGTCACCAATTCAGGACTCAGCTTAAGGAGAACTGGGTTTGTTTAGCTCAGTTTTGTGCTTCTCATAGAACTGCATCAATTCATATTCTTCAAGTACTCAGAGCTGTATCTTCACGCCCTTATGTGACCAGCCACCAGCTTAGACACACTGCTGCTCTGACATAGCAGATGATACAAATTCTCAGTGCTCATTGTAAAAGCAACAGCTTTTCACAGTTACCTGGAAACATTATTTCAAATCAGCTGAAGCACCACTTTGTACAGCAGAGCCCCCAGGCACGGAAGGGACAGTGCCTCTGCCACATGCCCCCTGATCACAGCACAAGACAGCAGCAGGGGATCCAGGGCTCTTCTCTGATCACCAAGGAGCAGAAGCTACCTATGACTGAATGAGAAAAACAAGTAAACAGGACTAAAAGGGCAATTTGCTACACCTGTGCCAGCCAGAAAAATGCATATATAGTCCTTAGTGAGTTGAGTGCACTGCTCTGTCTTCTTGTTCAGCTCAATCAAAGCATCCCACAGGTGGGCTGTTACAGAACAGGAGCAGGAAAACTAAATCAGACAACACAGCTTTCAAAGAGGGACTAACCTCAGTGGTGAAGAAAGAACACAAGAACTCTGCTGGCTTCTCCCATTCAGCATCAATGTACTTTATATTCTCCCAGCTCAAAACTATGCACAAAGGATAAAGAAGTCATAAAGCCACAAAAAGGAGCAATTCCAAAATGAGCTGAAAAAGGAACAATTCCAAAATGAGCTATCAGGAACACCAAGAGAGTGCAGAAAGAAACTTTGTGATAGTCCACATACAAGAATAAACCACAGCTTTCCCAAAGGGTGAAGAGGGAATCTACCTAGATGGAACTGACCAGGCTTAGGTCCAGTTTTAGGAACTGAGAAGAGCTCTAGGTTTGTGATTGCCCACAGCGATACACCAGCACAGAGGCCCAGTGCCACGTGGCCACCACTCTGCTGCACAAGCAGAGCAGCTGGTGGCTATAGAGGGACATGGGGCTGCCACTTCCAGCTGTGACAGGTCCTGAGGAAGGCGAGGGCAGGCACAGAGCACAGAATCACACGACAAGTCCCAAGCTCATCTTACCACGGCGCTGTTAGAGGCACAGGCTGAGCTCTGTTTTTTTGGCAGGATGTCCAGCAGTTGCTGTCCCATTTCAGAGGATCATTTAGCACCATGACTGACGGGCAGGATAAACCAGTTGCATCACCACACCCTACCCAGGAACGCGGCACTGTCACTGAGCACTGACCAGTGCATGCAACACCACCAGGTGCAGGAGACAGTTACTCCAGAGCAGTCTTTTTCCCTCTTCAGGATGTCAGAAAGGATGTACTTTGTCTACAGTACTTAAAGACCTTTGAAAACTTAAAGCATTGGCAACAGTGTATTCATACCCATGTCTTAGCGAAGAACTGAGACTACTTTCTTTAAAGGCAATTCACCTCCACTTGGAACAAAGCTGCTTATTTAAGACAACAGCACGCCAAACTGTTACCAGTTTGACTTTTTGCTTACCTGTGGGATATGAAAGTTTAGATAAAGGTATTTGGCATTAAAATCAGTTGAGAAAAACATCCTAACAAGTTCCTAAGCCTATTTGCTTTTCTTAGCATGACAGGCTTTACAATATTTCTTGCAACTCTCTGCTTTATGCTTTGTCCAAAACCTTCCTGATTATACTAATAAAATAATGCCCAAAGCACACAAAAAATCTTTTAATAGATTCAAAATTAGAGTATCGGATCTATTACACCACCCAGCCTTTCCCCTCCACTAGAGAAGCATTAGAGCCTTTGGACATCTCATTTCAACAAGAAGGTTATTTAGTTCTTGAGTTTGGAGTAAAGTATTTAATCACCAAAGGATTTGCAAATTACACATGAATATGCATGTAGCACTTCTCACCATGACATAAATCCTATTGTATATTTATGAATGGATTGCTTTGCCTCCAGCTTCTACATGTATATAAACACAGGTTTTAATCTTCAATTCCTTCATCCCTCCCTTCTTTTTAAGAAGTTGCTTAAACAAATTTGCATTTTTGGAATCTATTACCTACAGCGTAATTCTTGCCTTTTTTTTTTTTTAAACTCCATAAACCTCCTTCTCCCATCAGGCAAAGTGCTTACTTATGAAAGGCTCTAAAGACCCTGTAAAGATGGCCATAAGGGAAATAAGTAACAGTGTTATACGGCTTGGGAGAGAAAAAGTTGAAGCAACAATCAGTGGAAAAACGAGTGCTCCAGAGCTGGGAACACAAGGGTATAAAATGACAGGTCAACAGCTTGCCTTTGACTGCAAAGCCACTAGCTAGGGGGGAGCAAACCCTCCATAAATATGGAGAATGCAACATAAATAATAAAACTGTTGTTGTGAAATCCCTAATTCATCCTGACATAACCTCATTATTCCCTACACCTCTGAACAGGCATCTAGGCTGGTCTCAAAGCAGCAGGACCAAAGCAGCATTGCAGCCTGTCTTCAAGAAAAACAGGTAAGAGGCATTAGTGTCATTCAAAGTTGTTGCCACACAGCTGCCCAACTACTCCAGACAAGTAATTCAAACAATAAGGCATTTAAAGGGCATTGTTAAAATTATTAAACTTTGGTTATTTCACTGCAAATCTGTTCAGTATTAAATCTGACTGTGAAGGAACATTTATCAACATGCCACCCTCCATCAGAAGTGAGTGCCACAAGCAGATTTCCAAGCAGAAGGTTTATGGGTGTGAATGCCACTTGGGCTGTTCTCATTTTTCTTACTACACACACCCCCAGGAGCTAACTGCACCAAGTGCCACCTTCTTTCAAGGACCTGGTGCCACCTGGCTCTGGTAGAAAGCTGGAGCAGCCTCCCAGCCCATCCTGCTCCCTGGGGCTGTAGCAGCAGGCACAGAGACACAAGGAGAATGGTCTGCCGATACACCAAATCCTGCCAGCCCCTATCAGGCAGGTCCAAATCAGGCTGTGAACTGCAGCATGCTCAGCTCAGTCCTGGGATCCTCCACTCATCGAGGGATCTCTTCCTGACAGGAAGGAAGGACCACCACAGCACCTGACCCAAACCCCACGGTGACTGCACTGGAAAGGACCCCAACCCAGCCAAGCTCCTGAAGATGCAGCACAACCTGTCCAAAACTGCAGGAGCCTGCATCTGGGAAGCAGATAGAAAAGAAACCAGGAAGCACTCTGGGGTATTAGCTAAAGACTACTGTATAAATAGAGAATAAAGATGAGAAAATTCAACACAGAACATTTGCTTTAGGGATAAGAGTGGCATTTACAAAAGATGTGTGAAAACAAGCCCGAGTGGAAGACTGTGTGTGACCAGTTCAGTCGCAAATTTGTCTTTGCAAACTAAGATTTTTATCCATGCAACCCTTTTGCAAATGACCACACTAGGCTCCTGCCTTGCCCCTCTCCCCTTCCATCCACACAACCTTCTCCTGAAAAGAAATCTTAAAAAAGAAGTGAGGAGTACTGCCCAAGGAACATAAGAGAAGCAAATGAGATGTGCATTAAGAAAGTATCCACATTCAGGTTCATCAGGTTCATGCTTTCATTAGCGTCAGGCAGATGATGGCAGATACCTTCTAAACTGAATTATTAGTAAGCCAGTTGTATGAGAATGGCTGCCACACAGCAGTCAATGAGTAATTAACAGATGACAGATGACAACGTGTCTACCTTTACTCAGAATTACAGACCAACTCAGCTGAGTTTTCACATCCAAATTTAAAAAGCAAAACCTAGAAAAGTTAAGAAGTCTAAGATATCTTACAGGACTTTAGGGCCATAGAAAACCATGGGACATGGTAGAAGCCATGACATTTCACTTCCCTCCACATACAGATTAAAATAAGACAGAAGAACACTCACTGAGGGCAGCAAAGAGATCTCTTTGCCAGACAAACCTGCCCATGTCTAGAATATTGGAAAACGTTTTGAGAACTAGCTGTTAAAATGAAAAACCTTCTATGTATGTGTCCCATGCAAGAATTAAACATCCCATCAAAGCACCAACTTGTGTTAACTCTGATGATTAGACCTTGTGGTGTGACATAAGAAAAGACAAATAGCAAACCTGGCTTACTGCCTTGCTGACTGACAAGCTATTTAGGTTAGCTGGATGTGGAGATGACTTCAAGGAATTTCAGAAAAATCTAAACAAGTGGGTCAGCTAACAGCTGAAGTGGAGAGAGACCAGATGTTGAGAAATGTTGAATAATATACTGAATGGGAGAATTTAACCTCCTTATTCTCTGCAGGGTTAACACACCACTAATCAAATACACCTGAGCATCACCACATCCATGCCTCAACAAAAAACCTGTTCTAAGTGATGATTTAATTCCAAGTTTAACCATGCCAAAACTCTACAATACCAAATGTTATTCATGCTAAGAATATTTATTAAACACCCGCCCCCCCAAATAATATGAAAAGCTCACCTGGAATTGGATATAGTACAGTTAGATAAGGTCAGTACAGTTAGATAATTCTCACTGTTTTTTCTATAAAAACCCAGCACCACCCAAGACAGGCCACCAGCTTGAGATACCTCACAGGAAACAAGCTGGATAATTCACAGAACTGCATCACATGTGAAGCCAAATACTTTCCATTATCATCCCCACCCAAATCCCCTGTAGGTAATTTGGATAAGCAGCTCAAATATATATACTGAATGTTTCAAACAGTCCAACAATGGAGCCAGTGTCCAGGATGAAGATGTCAGGAGATGACTCCTCCTCTTCACTCAGGGGCCAGGTGCCGTGGTGTGACAGGTTTCTGCTGCCAAGCCATGGTGCCAGTCTGCCTCGAAGATGTCCCATGGGATTCATGAACCTGATGGCCTGGAGGGGCCAGCCACTGCAGCTGTGCCACCAGCACATCTTCTAGCAGCTGCAGAGGCTCAGCTGGCTCATGACATCCAAAGCTGTGCCTAGCACAAGCAAAATTAACCACTAAATTATCCACAGTATGGTTTCACAGAGCAGTTCTGGGGTTACCGATGTTTTCCTGTGCTGCTCGAAGGGTCCAGAAGGTTATTTTACCCACTGCTGTTCCTCTGCAGGCCATCCTCCCTGTGGCGTAGGGTTGTGAAAGATGAAATAGCAGAGAGCCCTCTCCTTGGCAGGGGACTGCCCTTGTTCTGAGTACAAGGCTATTAAGGCAGTAGAAAGTCACATATGAGAAATCTGCAAGCTGTTGCAGGGTCATTTAAGCAATAGTTTCACTTACATTTTGGTTCAAAGTAGATGTGTGACCACCTTACATTTCAACTCTGCACAGAGCAGATATGAATGACTGCCTCTTGCAAATCAATGCTGTTTATTGCATGTTTTAAATCAATAAAGCTTCCCTCCATAGAGTACATTCTTTTAAAATAGTAATTAGGCATTTGAGTGAAACCAAACAGTTTCACTAAACAATACCATTAGTCCTGAAACATCAGTTTGACATCTCAGGCAGAAAGCACTTTGTCAGAACTAATTAATCCCTACAGCACCTCCATGAGATTGAGAAAGCAATTCATCTGTTTTTTAAATGTGTTGGGTACTTATGCTGCAGAACATCGTGGCTGGGGTGGGAGCCGTGAGTATCAGCATAAACTGAGAACAAACCAAGCCAGGAGAACCCATCCAAGAGCATGAAAAACACAGAGTGCACTGACAGCTGTAGGATTTGGCTTCTTTACATCTTCCTGTTACACACCAAACCTCCTGTGACTATCTGGAGAGTCTTCCAGATGCCACTTCACTGAATGAGTGGCAGTGAAAAGCAGTTATTTTTCTGCAGGGAGCACTTTTGCCCACTGTTTGTTCAGCCAATTATCTATGCATGTAGCTTTAAAGGGAGGAAGGAACAGTAACCTTAGGCTCTGTGAACAAGAACTGAGCTTAAACTGCTCAAATAAAGCCAAGTCCTCATTACCACAAGCAAAGCACGTAACCTTACTAAACAGGTCTCACGAATGGCAAGCAGCCAGCATGAAAAGTATTTATCTCCAAGGAAGTGGTCAATCTGCATAGCTCTCCTACAGGTGCATGAAGTAGCACTAGTCTACATACCTCCACCTGACTCTGCCAAACTGCTGCCACCCCTCTTTATTGATTAATTACTCCAGCTAACACTTGCCCTGCTGGTGCAGTGCTCAAGGCCACCAGGTTCAGCCAGCCCTGGCACAGGGAGACCAGCAAGGCTTTCCCAAGCCAGCTGTATGGTCTCTCCCTCTCTCTGAGAGAGGCTTGAAGGTGTCCCACGCAACAGAACCGAGTGCCAAGCCCAGCCCAGGACACTTCCCTGCTGTCAGATGTGAGCTCAGCAGTGTCCGTGCCGCGGGCAGGAACGTACTGTGGGCGGTGGTGCTGCTCGGAATGCTGAGCACAGAGCAAGGACAGCCTTGGCAGCCTGCAGCCATCTCCAGGACCACGCAGCAGGAATCATTTCCTAATAGACTCCTGCAGCAGCTGAGATTAGAGCCAGTCCCAAAGGTGGAGTGGTGGGTCAGTGACAGTGGCCCCCTGAGCCACCTAGCAAACATCACTTCTTTACGTACAAGTGATTTCATTAAATTCCTTTGGACAAGTCTTCCCATGTCTTCCAATAAATTTTCTGGCACAATCTAGAGGAATTTAAATCAGATTCAGACGTAGAAAAATTTGCTGCAAACTCATCTTCCCATAACTGTGCTAGCTATGAAGCTGCCCTGTGAAGAATATCTTTAGGAGATGCTCTGCCTCATTGCTGCTTTCACATGGGCTCCAGCAAGTGAAAATCCATTCTTCCTGTAAAACTCAATCAGGAATCATGGGGCAAAGCTAAGCACCTGGGAACACCTCCTCAGCTGGGCTGGCAGAGAGCCTGACCAGGTCAAGTGCCTGGGGACAGTTTCACAAGTGTACCCTCAGCAGCATTCCTGGGTTGCCAGCAGAGCCAGCCCCACTCCTCCAAGCCTCCCAGCTCAGCTCCAGCTGTGCCACCACAAGCTCCTGCACAAGCACACACAACCTGAATGAACTGTTTCTGTAAATGAACCCAGACAGCAGAACGATTTTTCAGCCAGACCAGCTTCTGGACCTCACTCCCTGCACTGATAACAGAATTTTACCCTGCAGAAGCAGCAGCTTAAAGACAACAGCACCAAGCACCAGCCCCAGATGCCCAACACTGCAGCCACCTCTCCCCTGTCATACCCACATCCTCTGGAATTTACTAGCCAATTTCCTGCCATTCCACTGGATGGAGATCAAGACAACTACACTGATATGAAAATATATGACCTACATAGGGATGGAATTGTTGATTCCATTGCCAAATAAGTTTCCAGTCAGTGGCAACTTCTAATTTCACATGCTGTCAAGTTTTTGAGGCAAAATTAAAGGAGTGAACTTGTGAGCAAGATGACCTTGCCAGAGCAGAAGATGAAGCACAACCTACGTATTTCTAAGCAATGTGATTTACAGAGATTTCTTCAAAAGCATTTCTGATCCTTTAAGACTCAGAATTCCCCAAGATGCATTAAAAAGCTGCTCAGCTGAACAAAGCCTCACATTTTTCTTTTTTTTTTTTTCACGTTCCGTAGGGAAGCAAACTAAAATAATGCTTTTTGTCATTCTAAATTCACTGTCAACATCCTCTGCCTCTACACACGTGTGCATACCACACCTTTAGCAGCAATGTACTTGTTAAAAAGCATCACACCTGTTGTTTTCAGTTCCCTCCCCAGTGTGAGGTGAGCTTACACAACTGAGGATGCACACTGGCTCTGGAGGCAGTCGCTGCAGTCTTCAAAACACCCAGGCTTTTCTGTGGAGTCCAGAGGCAAAAAAAAGAACAACCCAACCCCCCCCCCCCCCCCCCCCCCCCCCCCCCTAAAATAATAAAGTCTGGTCTTTTATAACTGAAGCAGTGTGAAGGATTTCAGCTCCAACCCACTTTTCCAACCTACAGGTGCATCCTGAGCTAACTCATCTTGGAAGACACTTGATATAAACAAATTAAAATAATTTCAAGTGTCACAAGAATCTTACTTGCTATCCTTGTCTCCTTAAGTATTAGCATCTACTTAAACCAATTACTATGGAAAAAAGTGAGAACAGCACAAATCCTACACATTAGGACACCTGTTCTGAGAGGTGGCATTTGGATGACTTTGAAGACTGCATTTTTGTCACTCCCTTCTGTACTGGTGGAAAATGGTCATCAGCAGTTTCTATGGGCACACAGTGAGCTGCCTGTTCCTTGTAAAGCTGTCAGCTATTTTGAGGAATGCAAACATGAGAAAACAGCAGATTCACATATATATGACAGGGTGCTTAGCTAGATATCAGCAAAGAAAGGCAACAACAGGCATCAAACTAGCAGCCTTCAGCTGCATGACCTATGCTGTTGGCACTGATGAAAGAGCATTTCTCTCCCCTGGTTCTTCTATCTTGGAGAATTTTTCTCTCTTCAAAGGCATACTGATCTTCATCTACAAAAGAGCACACCACCTTTTGTTCCTGCTGTGTTTCATTGCCCTCCCTTCTTCCAGCCCTTTTATTTTGAAGGATTCTCACATTTAAGTTAGCTATAGCAGCTTTATTCCAGTCATTAAGGTTATTCTACATTTAAGTAAGTAATCTGAGTAGTGGACAATTACATATGAATTTTCAGCACAAAGCTCACATTTCTAAATCTTTAATAAAGGCAGTTTGTGGACCAAGTGTGCAGAGCAGACTGGGGATGAAAAGCTTAAAGATCAGAATAATGCATAGAAGACAATACTCTGCAGCATTTCTCATAAAGCCTGGAAGGGCATGGCTAGATGATGGTGCTCTCCATATTATCTGCCTGGCTTTTCTCCACTAAAATCCTTGGGCTCAGCAAAGCTGAATCTTCCTGAGTAAACAGGTGGTCCTAACTATTTTAAATAAACAAGATCTTACATGTGACACCACATGCACTGGCCCTCAACCTTGGCAAATCTCTTCACCTAAGCTCTGCTTTGGAAATCTCTTCACCTAAGCTCTGCTCTGCTTTTTCCAGTTTTTCATACTGGAAAAACCTCCATGTGGAGTAGAAAGGGAATTTAGGAAGCAAAAGCAGAATCTGGCCTTTTCTCCCATTATCCCAACATGAACATCTCCCAACCCTTTTTAGCAACAAGAGCCTTCAAGAAATGAAGGACCATCAACTAAGGCACTGCTGCCTTCCAAAACTGAAAACATCTGATGCTGTTTAGTAATTTTACCAAGTTTAAGCTACAATTGTTCCTATTTCAATAGCTTTCATTCTCAACAGGAGTCCAGTAATAGAAGTGAAATGAGAAGTTCAGTCAGCTCCATCTAATATAACTTAGAAAAACCTGCTTACACCACCAGGCCAGTAGGAGAGTACAACACAAATATTCAGGAGTGGGACAGATTATCAGGCATGGCCAAATTTTCAGTGCATCCTGAAGATTCTGTGTATAAAGGCAAGGAGAAGTTAAAAAATGTATCCTCTTACAAGACAGTCTGAAGGAGAGTAAAGTTCCCCTAAACCTGATGTAAAGAGCCCAAGGACAGCACAGCACTGGAACAGAGATTCCCATCTCTAATCCTCATTTCTGATGAAAGCTGAAATCTCACTCTCTGTTGTTCAAGTGCTGCTCATGTTGATGCTTAAGAACAGGCAGCAGCTGGTGCTGAAGTTTTGAGACACCACTGGTATTTTCTGTTTGGCCACCAGCACAGCAACTTCCAGAGCAGATGCACCCTCTGTGTTAAGAAAGCAACTGAGACAGTTCTCTGGCATGGTTTAGCATCTGGTATGTACTGGTGCAGACCTGAAACGTCGTGCTTAGTTTTAAAACCAGGAATGACAAATGTTCTCCCCCAGCTCAATAAGGTTTGATCTCCTATCACACTGTATTCAATTCTGGAATTATATAATTTCCAACAGATCTACCAAAAAAGGCAGCTATGTGAGCTTCCTCTTAAGAAAGAGAAAACACAGCAAGGTTTTGGTTTGCCCCCCCGCCCTGTTCAGAAGAATTGCCTTAGAGCTTTTTAACCTGAAATTCCTGTAATGCAAAGTACCTTGATTCTTTTCTGTTATGCCATACCACAGGGACAGCAAGAGTTAAATCGCAAAATTCTTCAGATTATTTAATCTTAGATGATTTCCCAAAATGCTCCAACAGCCACAGGTTTCTCAGGACTACCCTGAGTTTCAAAAGGTACAAGATAAAAGTGCTCTGATGTGCAGCTGCCTCAACCAAAGCTCCAGGTACCTGAGCATCACTCGGGTCAGCTCTACAGGACAGAGAGATGCCACCAGGTCCAGGGACCTCCTCCTGGCAGTCTAGCCCCTCTCACCAACAGCCCATCAGCAGGACTGGAGTCATGTGTTGAACAAGAACTGGAAAACCACCAGCCCAGCTTCTGATTTCACAGCCCAAGGCCAGCTGAGGTCCCACCTTTCACCCCCTGCCTCCCCTTCCCTGCTGCAGACCCACCGTGTGCCGTGTGCTTCCCTGGCAGCCTGTTAAACCAACCTCAGCAGGGCTGCAAACCTGCTGTCACAAAACAATGGGATGGCCCACATCCTGAAGTTAGATGGTATCCCTGCTCACATTTATTTCCACTAAATTAAGCTACAATGAAATATTTAGGGAAGGTTTAAAAACCTGTGTTCTGTCTTTCACTACCAGTTGCTCCTTGCTGATCAGTTTTACAAAGGTCCCCACTGACACTGGGTTCAGAGCGAGCCCTAACACACACATCTTCCTGCACATTCCTCAAACTTGCATTTCTACAGCCATGTTACCCAATATCTATTGCTTTTTGCTGGGGTCGATGACTCTTACAGACAGAGTGTGTAAGCACAGCACACAAAACACTGTAGCAAATTCACAAACCAATGTCTCAGCTGCAGCAATTTTAAATATGACTTGTAAAAGCCTAACCTTTCAAACACTTAAACTTTAAAATACAGTGATAAAGTTCAGTGCTCAGTGTGTAAATCCACATTCACTCCCCTGCTGGGAGCAGGCATCTTATGACCTGAGCTGATGAGAAATCCCCCATCAACTGGTTTTCACAGGCAGTGGTAATTACTTGGAAGAGAAACTTCTTTCCTGTATGGCAGAGGAGAATTTCAGCTCATAAAAGCTCTCGCTCCACCAGCTGATGGATAAATGTTGTGTCACATTTCTACTGTGGACCAACAGACTCATAAAATCCTTGTAGATTTTCAGGGGCAGTGTCCAACGCAGGTTGTTTCCTTGGTAGCACTACTGGAAGATGACTCAGATACAAAGCTCGTCAGGGCCACGTGTATTCAGGTGTATTTCTATGTGCAAAACAAGTAAGTATCATGTGATAGGAGTTATCAGAATGTGTTTGATTATTCTCCTCCAGCAGTGGTGAGCAGGTAATGATTCTGCAACAGCTCAGACACGTGGCTAAATAAGGCACCCATTTAGTCATTTCTGTCATTCTTGAATCACTAACCAAGGACACACAGGAATTTTTATAAGCCTGTATTAGGCCTATTAGATTTCTTACTCGTCTTCATTCTCTGAACAAAATAAGGATGCCAGGAAAGCATTCCTAATTTAAGCTTCCATTGACTTTCACGAAGGTTAAAGAAACACCTTGGAACAACTCTGTTACTAGCCCTTCTCAACCACATTCCAAAAACTGAGCCCCAAGATGAGCTCCAAAGCCCCGGCTGGCAGCAGGTTACACTTGTGTACAGTACACACAAGGATTATTTCTGGAATGCAGAACACTCCTTGAAATCTTGTAAAACTGGACAATCATTCACTTCCATGCTTAACAAAAAACCCATCTAAGTAAATGGAGTGAAGGCAAAGTCCTGACATCCCACCAGGAATGGAAGTCCCTTCAAGCAACTGATCGCTGGAGCAAGGGGAAGAAAGGAACACAAATTGAGAAATCGCACTTTCTGCCCCACAACAAGGAAAACACTCACTGTCAGATGGGGAAGTGTGTGAAATTTTAAAACGACAAACTGCATAGTTCAGATTGCTGGAATTTCCAACTCCCTGGGATAGATTTTTGAGTTCCTGTTTCTGGGAACTTCAGCTAACAAAGCATTAAACTAGAAATTAAAAACTTCTAATTTCAATGGTGATCCAGTAGCTGAGCTTCCTGCGCGTTCAAGCTCCCGTGCTCTGGCTCACCATGACTGCCTCAAGCATGGAACTACAAGAAGCTAGGACAGAGCGTTGCTTGGAAATGACCTCGGTCTTGTGCAGCACCCTGCTTTCTGTTTTTCTTACTTTTCTAAGTGAGCGATGCAGGAAAAGAACTCCTCAGAGCAAGCAGGAGCAAGGGAATACCGCAGGGAAGAAGGCGGCAAAGAGGGGAGATCAGAGACACACCCCGAAGTCAGTGACCTCCGCGATGGCCAAGCTCGATAAGGCCACGTAGTTGCTCGCAGAGGTGGGCCACGCTGCAGGACAGGGCCAGCCGACACCCCAGCGACCCCTCCTTGTCCGTGCCCAGCGCACCGAGCCGCCGCTGCTGCCCCGGGTGGGTTCGCAGCCCCGCTAGGGCCGCATGGCCGCGCCGATCGCAGCAGCGTGCGCTGCGGGTCCGCGGCACGGCTGGGGCCGGCCGAGGAGAGAGACCAGAACGGCAGCAACACAACTCGCTGAGCCCCCTCCATCCATCCATCCATCCATCCATCCATCCATCCATCCATCCATCC